>JAEIFV010000510.1:0-232857 GCA_018904265.1 Lordiphosa collinella | reverse complement strand
CCACATATGAAATACTCCAAATCCGGCAATTTTGGTATATATGTATTTCACAAACGCCTCTACCCACATCTTTCTCTTTATGCTAACCTATCAAATGTTCCATTTCAGATCAAAGCGCCAGCCCCACGCCACCTTACATGCCAATTCAGGGTACTCGACGATCAAATTCAAGTGAAGATCGTAAAAAGAAATCCAAGGATAACAAGTGCACGCATCAGTAGAGCCTAGTTATGTGGTCTTCTCTCAACTCTATTGTAACAAATTGACAATGAAATTGTTTATTTAGTTTACATCAAATTTTCTAACATTTATTCAACACTTTAGTACTTAGATTTAGGTTTTACAAAACTTATATAAATTATATAACGTGTATGTATTTGTTTGTGGTTTATAGTAGTAATGAGTACATATTTTTTGATCAGAAAATTTTTGGAAACAAAAGTAAGATACAATAAAATCAACTGCCTTAAGAAAAGGTTTGAAGAAATGAATTAAATTAATTTGTTTATCGGATCAGGTGGATCCTTGGACAGTCATGGCAAAGACCCTAGAAACACAAAGTGAATGTGAGTTCAATTTTTAATTTGTGTTTCGTGTGTGTTTTCTTGAGTTCGGTCATGAACGTCTGTCCCGACACAGACAGCACAGAAATGGTAAATAATGGGTCCATGCAATAAATGTGGCCTCACATTCACTTGTACGGCCGGTCAATACCAAATCTTCTTAAACTGCGCTGAAGATGAACACAGCACAAGCCTAATCATCAATTTATAACTATTTCCCAGCAAATATAAGTCATCTTCTAGTTAAATCTGTTGTTGTGCATAGGACATCTCGTACTGGTACGGTCGGCTCAAGCAGCTTACGAACTTCCGCCTCTATAAAACGAGACTATTGTGCAGACACAGGACTTCGTGATGAACTAATTCTGGAAAGGCAAATCAAGTACACACAAAAAAAAGTTGTCATCAAAATGACACTATTTAGTCATCAATTTGAAACTATTGAGTATCAAATTCTCTTTAATACTCCAAATGATATTTCGATAATATCAAATTGATACTAACTAGTATCTGGCTGACACCATTTTGTATTAAATTTTTAGTATCAATTTGAAACTAACAACTATCATTTTGATATTTTGACTATCAAACTTTTGGTATCATTTTGATACTGGCATTTCTCAATTTAACATTTTTTCTTATGAAGCTTAGGTCCCAATTGAGTTTTCAGCAAACTGCCAATAAAACTAAAACATAAACATTTAAAAACTGATTTGTTTAATTCTGTATTCTTATAAAATGTATTTTGCAAGTATGGGAAAATACAGAAGTCACTTTAGGGAAAGCATCAGTCCTTATTGACATAACAGTCCGCCCTTCTGATTTGTTGCTGCCCAAATTATGATGGCATGATCATCCCAGCTCGAGATTTTCTTTAGTAACCATGCCTCAACTGGAGCTGACGCAGAATCATGGTGGAGTACGTCCTCTCTAAAAAGTTGTATTTGTTATTTACAAGTGTGTGCATTGAACGATGTGTATATGTTAAGCTGCTCACCTTGAAATCATTTTCACCAAAAGATCATTTTGATACTCTCTAGGATTATATTGATACCAAAAAAGCAATACTGGTTTTGGTTTCAGTTTGAGACAACTTGTATCAAATTGATATTGATACCAATTTTTTTGGGTGTAATAGTAACTGGCTGAGTAACCATAGTGGACAAATCGCTGTTGCTTGATAATCACAGGACCAAACTCTCTGAAAACGAGAAAGCAAAGCTAACTTCGCCTGTGCCGAAGTTCCAATGGCAGCTACAAGAAATAGTCATCCGTTACGGGCCATTCCGACATATTAGCAGTGTGCAGTCAAAAGAAATTTCAAATTTCACATTGACAACTTTAAATCTAAGGGACTAGTTTGCTGGGATGCAATCCGATCGGAAAAAAGGACTGGATCGGTTCAGTGGTTCACAAAGTTTTTGAACCACTGGTTTGGTTTATTACGTGGTTTTTTGAATGCGGAAAATCTGTCACATGGTCTTTTAAATTTACTATTACTTTAAAAAAATGACAAAAACTTATTTCTAGGACCGCACTTATTTCCTCCTTAGAGGCTGTACTTAAGGATACCCCAATTTTTCTTAAATCTTTTCGGAAAGTTATTTTTTCCACATTTTCGAAGCTGACAGTCCGAAAACTTGCCAAAATCGAATCGCTTAGTTTCAAGCCTTAAAACCTATCTTAAGTATAAAGTCCCAGTTTGCCCTCAAGTCTGCGCGAGTTATATTATATATATATATATTAATGAGCCCTATGTCAACCCTATACATATTATGATCCCTATGCCAATAAAGTTATATGTATTTATAATCTAGTATTCTGAGCTTAGATGCCAATGTCACTATGGATATGATATGTAATCATTCGACCGTCGAATCAGCAGAGATTGAGTTCAGACGTGTTTTTAAAAAAAATAGAGAAATCTATACATCTATATAAAAGTGAAAGTATGTTTGTATGTTTGTCCCTTATGGGCGTCTAAACCGCTGAACCGATCTTCACGAATTTTTCACAGTAAGTTCATGTCGATCAGGAAAGTGTCATAGGCTATGTCTCATGTCTGTGAAATTATCCAAAAACCGCGAAATTTGCAAAATCATACCGTTCATCCGATTGCAACGAAAATGTGGGAATGGTTGAACGCTTGCCCGGGAAGGTTTCTAAGTTGAAAAAATTTGCGGAAAACGGTCCAAAAACCGCGAAATTGCAAAATTTAAGTTTTCGCTAAAACTTTGGGAAATTGGTCGACGCTTGCCCAGGAAGGTTTCCAAGTAGAAGAAAACGCGAAATTTGCAAAATGTTCGTTTGTTATAAAACTTTGGAGGATTTTGATTTCAAGAAATGGGTGGGAAATAGTCAAAAAACCGCGATAGTTCAAATACTATACCATTCTTCCGATTGCGATGAAATTTTTGTCAATTGGTTGACGCTTGGCCGCTAAGGTTCCTAAGGTCCAAAAATCGCGAAATTCGCAAAATTATACCGTTCAACCGATTGCAGTCAAACTTTGGGGAATGAATTGAAAGCTTGCTCGGGAGGGTTTCTAAGTTGAAGAAATTTGCAGAAAATTGTCCAAAAACCGCGAAAGTTAAAAAATTTGCGGTTTCGGTAAATATTTGGATAGTGGTTCGATTCTTGCCCGGAAAGGTTTCCAAGTAGAAGATATGGGCGGAAAATGGTCCAAGAGCAGCGAAATTTTTCAAAATGTTCGATTTTGATGAAGCTTTGAGGAATGGTTGTAAATTGAAGAAATGGGCCGGAAATGGTCATAAAACCGCGAAATTTAAAAAACTTTACCGTTCATCTAATTGCCATAAAACTTTGGGCATCGCTAGCCCACGAAGGTTTCTAAGCTCCAAAAATCGCGAAATTTGCAAAATAAACTTATGAGTATTTATGAAAGCGCTTAGTGCCGACGTTGGTAAATGGAAGCTGTAGGTTACATGGTCCAAAATATTGCGAAATTTGCAAATTTTTGATTTGAGGCTGGATTATTGTGAAGATTTGATAGACGGCAATTGTAGACGGGTAAATAGGAAGTATTAACCAAACGGTCAAAAAAGTCACGAAATTTGCAAAATATTCTTGATTTTAGATTATCATGAAGACGTTTATATAGAGAAAAAGATCGAACGGTCCAAAATGTTTATACCGACATGCAGCCTGCACTAGATTGAATATAATCGCTCTCTTAAGAATCATAGGAACCCGGGCGACGCCGGGTATTCAGCTAGTTGTAAATAAAACAAAAACATTTTCGAAAAACGAAAACAACAATAAACTAATTTATTAAAAGGAATCTACCAAGTAAGTACTATAGGGAATTGGCGCAGAGGCAGGGGGAGGTCACAACATAACTCGCGGAGAGGTATTTTTTCCGAAATTTCGAAGGTAAAACAGTCCTAAGACGTTTCAAAAACTTAATTATTTTCTTGTATCGCCATTAATTTTACCCTATATCAACACTTAAAACACTTACTTTCCATTTTTTCAGACTTTTTAGATTATTATCAGGTTATTTTCAAATCTCACGTGTTTCGAGAGGAGATTTATCTGAATTCACCACACAAACAGTTTTTATAAGCAAAACTAATTTTGGAAATGTTTTTCTGGATAAATTGCATCAAAAGAATATCATAATTAATTTGTTTGAATACTTTCGTGACTGTTTTAATGACCTTTATACTGTTAACTTGCAGTTTTTACAGGCTCGAGGTCTTGTTATGCAATTGGCATAACTTTAAACAGAGGCACACACCACAACAAAGGAGACTTCAGGTTGATCGGACGCGTTTCATGAGGGACCAAATCCTCACTCATCAGCGATCTTGAGCCTGAAATATCTATCCAAAGAGCAGTCTCTCCATGCCAGCGACGGCAAAACTGCTTGGGAATTCCAAAGGCAGCTTGCACGAGTTAACAATTCGGTTCCCCTCACTACCCCCCCTATTAAACCCCCTCGCACACTTTGTCACTGCTGAAGTCGGTGACCAGCAGTTGCTGACACAACGCAGCAATTCTTGGAACATTGTTGCAACGTCCGGCCCAAGGGAGAATTGCTGACGCAGGAGTTTGGTTGTTGTAGGCGGCCACTTATGTACTTACTTATATACAAGAACTTATAAACAAAAGCTTCAGGCTCCAACTCATTTGGGCTTGATGGAATAAAATCACTTTAATTCTTGAAACCAAGCAGAGCGGTTGACTTTTATTTAAGATCATCTCAGGGGCAAAGGAAGAAGGAAGACTACAAATAAAAACCCACGAATTGTTACCCACAGCGACTCCCAAGTGGTAACTCGCGCTCACTGAGTACAATGTCCAAATGGTGGCCACACACTTACAAAGGGGAATGGCTGTCTTAGGCTGTCTTTTTGGTGTTTTGCGCGCAAGCTGCCTTTGGAATTCCCAAACAATTTTGCCGCCGCAAATTCCGTCAAAGGAATGGTAAAGATCGGATGAACGGTTGTCGAGTTATAAGAAAACAAACAATTATGGGCAGCACCGGTCGCAACGGGGATGGCTGGCATTGTTTCAATTTGGCTTCAAAAATTCTCATCGCAAGCAAATAAATAGTTAGAAGGACCAATACAATAATGAAAATTCTGAAGATTGGTTCCGTAGGTTTAGTAAAGGAAGTAAAGTTCGCGGACCAGTTTTACTTTTGGTTCCGGATCCTGTAGCTTTCGAGATCAGTATTTCGGTTATTGGTTGAATTTCAGTTTATAATTCATAATTTTAGATTAATTTTAGTGTACAAGTTGTTACTCAGTTAACGGATTCTTAACCGTAAAAATCAGATCAATAGCTTACATTAGTATATGTATTAAAGCTAGCACATGGAAGATTGTAAGGTGTGAACAAAAAAAATAGCCTTAGGTCTAAGTTATTATCATTAAATACACTACAATAAAATGAAAAATGTTCCTTTAAATATGCTCAACTGTCGCACCATTTGTGTTCCCATGGTGAAGTATTTCATCGGGTGCCAAATCTATAGGGTTGAACAAAATATTAATAAAAATTAGTTTTATTTAGTGAAACTATATATTCCTTGGGATTAACAAACATGATACCTTAATATAACAACTTGTAAATATCCTTTAAATTTTTTTTAACATCAGCAAGTTTGCGTCCAATACCGGAGATCAAAACTTGTGAAACTGGTATTAAAAGTCACAAGTTAGGGTCTCAGGGAATCAGCCATACAAACATTTGCACATGTCACTAATACCAATATGGTTGTATTTTGTCTTTGAGTTTGCATTCATGGCATTCCGATAAACAAATTAACACAGAATTTGAATCACTTTTATGGTATGGCTGGGTCGAAATTGTGGTAATGTGGTAATTATGCGGCTTATAGTCAAGCAAAGAAAGCTAGCACATTGTATAGTATGATTTTATAGTTACTACTATACAACCTACTACCTCAATTTGCCAGAGAGAAAAAGGTCCTTGGTGTAGTCCTTTTTGCTGGGGGGGTTGTTTATTTTTGTTTTGGTTTTGGGTTCAGGTTAAGGTACGATTATGCTTTATATAGCTTGGCGGTTTGGTTTTGATTTGGCAAAGAATGTAACTGTTAGAAAAATGATAGCAAGCAGATGAGGACTAAGTGTTTTTTCGGATGATAAATATCCAATCTAAATTTTATAAAGGCAACAGAAAGTTTAGAAACAATAAAAAATGATGATAAATGTGGCAAAATAAATATTTAGATATAACTTCGAACATTTTTATATTACTTTTCAATATTTGACTTAATAACTTTTGCCTCTCACGTCACGCATAACTAATACAACAAATATTCAATTTAAAAATATTTCACAAATATTTTCCCTCGAAGCGTACAATTTTACGTATACATATGTTTACCCCATGGTCGTTAGATCACTATAGCTTCAGCAGCTATAATTTTTTATAAAATGAATAATGTTTTTTAACCGATTGAAACCCAAAGTATAAAAATCTATAGTGCCCGTCTAAACAAAACATACAGCCAGTAAGCATACTTACAAAAAACTAAGCTCTAATTACTCGAATGTATCTAAAGAATTGAAATATCGATCAATCTATTTGGTAAATAATTACTATCCATTCATATATTCCAAAAATTTTGAAAAAAATATCCTCGATGGACCGGGAATTATAAAGAATTTACGTGCAGAAACCATGGTCTTCTTATAAATTAATTTTGAAATTTGTCATATTAAATATTTTTCACCGCATATGCTTTTCGAATTATGTTTCCGATGTGAATAAATTCAATGCAAATTTTCTACAAGTTTGATATTTACCCTATTTCTTATTCGACTCCGACTATGAAAATGGCACATGACATAAGATGAAACTGCTGTAAACTATTTTCCACACCACCAATCTGAGGTATAGTGCAAGGCACTGTTTTTTCTAATGTGGTGCCCCCCGAAAGCCTGGTCCAATGCTCAACAATGTGAGATGATGAATATTAGTGCCAGTTACGAACAAATATAATTTTAGTATACACACAACTGAGGCTTAACCTCTTCCTTCCTCCTTATCCAATCCGTTCACCGCTTACTCTCCCAATTCTTCCACCCCTTCCTCATCTTCCAATTCTTCCACAGCTTCTTCCTTTCCCTTTTCCTTTTTTTTGGTAAATATGGCAGTGGTAATGTAATAGATGCACCACCGATGAAGACTAAAAGAAACCTCTCAATTCTGCGCCGCAGGCTAAATATTAAAAAATAAAAGAATAATCGCGGATAAATACCATATGTTTTAATTGTATCAACTGGAAACTTGGCTTGAAGCTTTTGAGAATAAAATACATTTATCGACAATTTGTATGTCAAAAGAACATGATTTGGTACGAAGTTGATTTTTTGAAGCGAACTTAAAACTTATATAAAAGAGTATTAAATGCGTCCATACCTTTACAAATACTTTAGCTATAATGTTTATAAGAACAAATTTTCTGTAAGTACTTGGACATAATTCCCTTTTAAGCAAATTCGAATACCCCATTAAAGCTTATTGAGCTTGCTTGCATACTCCGCATATGAATAAACGAACTTACTTAAGCTTGTAAATCTATGACAGAGTCAGACACACGAAAAGTATTAAGTACCTGCAGCTATGGCTATAGAACTATGTAGTGCAGTCTAGCAATTTTGAAAGTGGGAATACCATTTATTTTTTTGAAAATGCTATTAGCTACAAGTCTGGGAATTTTGAAATTATTTTTAGGTTTTTTTTTTAGCTATTTAGGGGTATCTTTAAGACGAAGTGCGACATACTGCCTATTAAATTGGTTTGAAACCTGAACATTCTTTGCTATAGAACTCCCCCTGAGTATAAAGTCACAAAAAAGAATTTCGGAGTAAGTAATTAAGGCACAGCCAACAGAAATAGCTCCAGTTCATAAGTGATTTCAGTACAGTCATAAAAAAACCGATAATTTTGTACTTGAATTAAGTACAAGCGGTGTAGTACGGTAAGTACGAAAATAATTTATCCAAGTACAAAATTCTTGGATCAAGTACGATTTTTTCAATCCCAAAATACTTGATTTAAGACTATTTCGGGATAAATTAAGTACATTTAGAATTATTTTAAAATATTTTATACTTTTAGGTTGTAATGGCCTTAAGTCAAGCCCGATTAACTTTCAAGAAAAGTGCAAAATGTTCTTTCTCAAATTCCTGTAATCTCTGATGTCAGCCCAAAAACATTATATAAAGAAAAAATTAGAATTTCGAGCAAGTACCAAATGTTCTTGGTTGGAGCCCATTCCCAAGTTCTCCTAAAACTCTGGTAATTAACATAAGGAAAGGCTATTAAACATTCATTCCCCTGAATAACGGGTATATCGAATCGAGGACAAGGCCACTTTCGTTTAAAGTAATTGTTAGTTTTAAGAACCTATCAAAAACACTTTCTATTCAGTTTTAAAACTTAGCTATCTCAATCAGTTTTTTTGTAAGTCAACACTAAAAACAGTCTATGCTCTAAATGTTTGAAACTTATCACTGCAGTCTGTGGGAATAGCTCTACAACCTAAGAATAGTAAAACTCTGTTCACATGCCTAGAAGAAACTCCACTCTTTGAAAAGAATCTGAAACTTCAATTCTTCCTAGAGGCTTTATAGCTTTCTCTTACATTTCTCTCTCCATCGAAGCTATAAAGCAGCGGAGGCACCTAAACCAATCAGAAGGGCAGTATTAATGGCGCAGCAGGTTTTTGTGGCCAACTTTTGTTGTTGTTTGTCGAATATTTATTTGCGCAGTGCTTTTAAGAAGTAAAACGGTTCGGTCAGCGAAGGACAGGCGGGCTGAGCATTGCCCATCGCTGCTTTAAAGCTCGATAAAACTCGATCGCTTTAGATCAGGGCTCGCTAAGAAGAGAGAAACTAGGAAATATAGACTGAACAGCTAATCGCTCTAATTTTGTTTGTATCGGGGGTGTCCTGGAAATCTCTAGAGATTTTGGCTTCGGTTGGCTTGCAAATCGCTCGAGAAATCCGTCGGTGTCCCAGAACTTCAAGAGATTTCGTTTTCTTTAAGAGTCTAGTTCGAAAGGTGTGTGTATAAGATTATGGTCCTACTTCAAAAAGAGTGATATATTGCGTGGGCTCGTGAAGTCGCTATAGGTCAGTTAGTGTATTGGTTGGTTTGCCAAAATCTTCCAACAAAATACGAGAGGTTCTAGGACACCGAAAATTGGTTTTGGGTTGGAATTTGGTTGGAAGAGATTTCTGGGACACCGCCGTATGAGTTCTTTTTTGACAATGTCATCTCTAATTTTGGTTTAACAATCTTGTTGTCGACTATTGCTAAAGCTGTATTTTCAATTGTCTGATATCTCATAAAAGTATCTCAAAAGAGATATCAGAAAAGTGTAATAGTCAATCTGAGAAACACCAAAATTTATGAAAAGCATGGAAAAACAGAATTAGAAGTAAGCAATTCTCTTATTTCGGTTTCTCAAATGAGTTTTTTTGACAGCCAACTCATAGTAAATTGAAATGATTTTCACCCATCTCGTATGAGATCTCGACAGGTGAAAATACTGCTTTAATGTAATTTCATTCATCGGAAACCTTATTCCTTATTGCTCTATGACTGCTAACTCACTCTATAACATGCAGTGAACTCCGTAAATTAATCGGCTCTTATGCATGTAAGTTGCCTAATGTGTCCACGAAAAGCTTAGTCTGGCGTGTAGTGTTTAAGATATAAATACTAACAAGATAGTTATTCAAGGCCAAAGCTTACTTTCCGGTTGATCTTTATGAAAAAAAATTCAATGAAATATAATTGAAATGGAGTCCATGCCAATCACAATTGGCAAGACCTTATAAGACTCAAATTTTCTAAATGTTTTCATGGGGCTGATATGTAGTTTCAAATGCAAAACAATGATATGCCGTTTTGGATTGGATTCTTAATGGGTAATACCTGTTCAAAGCTATTTCTGAAATAACCTATAACGAGTCTAAATATTATTCAAGAGGAGTCCAAAAACAGTGAGTTCCAGTTCTTGTTGATTTGGATGACTAATCTATACATCTACCCACCCGTCAATCGACCTCGAAAACGGATCCATTTTTTAGAAATTTTCTCTTACTAAACTATCGAGAACGTGTTCCATTTACTTTCCGATGCGCTGGTTAAAATGGAGAAAAGTGAATCTGTCCGTTTAGAGAACTTGCATCACGATTTTGTGATCGCCTCTAGCAAAAAGCGGAATTTCTCGATAACGTTTTCGAGATCCGTTCTCAACACTTTCTCGATAGGCGAAAACGGGTT
The DNA here is from genome assembly GCA_018904265.1 of Lordiphosa collinella. Lineage (NCBI taxonomy): Eukaryota > Metazoa > Arthropoda > Insecta > Diptera > Drosophilidae > Lordiphosa > Lordiphosa collinella. The sequence goes on along the minus strand of JAEIFV010000510.1, from coordinate 222,502 downwards.
AAAAATGGATTGAAAACTGAATTGAACTCGAATTTTACCGGGTTTTCTTTTTGAGAGTCAAATCGTTTTCATTCGCGTGAAATCGATTGTCTTTTCGAATGAATGCTTCGAGATTGTCATTACTTTTCATTCACTGACTCTTAGGCAAAACTTTTGAACCCGAGTAACTTGATCGTTTTTCGGAAACGGGAACAGCTACCAATTCCGATCCCGCATGATCTGATCGAAATCGGAAACAGGAACAGGCCTGAGTATGTTCATGTCGATTAGGAAAGTGTCATAGGCAATGTCTCATGTCTGGAAAATGGTTCAAAAACTTCGAAAATTTGCAAAATTATACCGTTCATCTGATTGAAATGAAACTTTGGGGAATGGTTCGACGCTTCTCCAGGAAGGTTTCCAAGTAGAAGAAATCTGAGGAAAATGGTTCAAAAACCGCGAAATTTGCAAAATGTTTGATTGTGATGAAACTTTGGAGAATGGTTGGACGCTTGCCCGCGAAGTTTTCTAAGGTCCAAAATCGCGAAATATGCTAAATAACCTTATGAGTATTTAGGAAAGCGCTTAGTGCTTATATTACAATGCAGGCTTTGGTTAATGGAAGCTGTACACGGTCCAAAATATTGCAAAATTTGCAAACTTTTGATTTGAGCCTGGATTATAGTGAAGATTTGATAGACGGCAATTGTAAACGGGTAATTAGGAGGGATAAACCATATGGTCAAAAACGTCACGAAATTTGCTAAATACTCATGAGGGTACATTATCATGAAGATGGGTAAATGGAGAAATTGATCAAACGGTCGAAAATGCTTATGGCGATTTGCAGCCAGAATCAGCTTGAATATAGTCACTCACATAAGAATCATAACCACCCGGGCGACGCCGGGTATTCAGCTAGTGGTTTTATAAAGAACAGATTTCGCCTAAGCCCACCCCAAAGCTTACTTATATGACAAATGAACTGAATCATTAACGCCCAGGCGTAAACGCTAAGCCTAAAATCTTAAAATCTTGAACTGATCTTCGCTAAGAATGGGAGAGTTTGTTTGTCAAAATTTTCAAAGGGGTAACATAAAAATCCATCCCCCGACTAAGAACGTGAAAAATTGCATCATTTTATACAGTTTTAAGCTAAAATCTTCTCTGAAACAATTTGAAAAATGTCCAAATTTCCATTCATAAAATTCTACCAGCGATTTAATGTAGTTTTAAGATTCCACGCGGGTTAACACGTTGAAAATCGCAAGCCAATCCTAATACTGATTTTAGTTTCAAGTTGGTATCACAAGTTTAAATTGGGGAACACTTTTTTAGTTATTTTGTCTTATCAATTATTTAATTAAAATAGTTTTCGTGCATTGCTTTTGGTTGTTTTAAACGTTGTCTTGATTATTAAAAGTTATATTTATTTATCTCGTTGAAATTTTATTTGTTGATTGTTATTTTGATTTCTTAACTTTTCATCAGTTTTAATTATGAAACTTTGACTGCTGCGTATCTTTTGTCTTTGAATATTTAGTTGTTGTTGCCAAAAACCAGTTGTTTGCATTGACAGACTCCCATAATGCCGGTCTTGTAACAGATATAAAACAGCACAAGTTCGGATTTACGGGTTTCTGTTAATGGTCCATATGTAAGTATGCACCATTTCATTTGGATTACAATTGCTTGCGATGAGTTGTGAAATGTTCCTGGATCGTGGCGCACATCTGCAAACAAAACGAACAATGTAAGTGAAATGCATAAATTAAATTGAAATCGAAGAAATACTCATGCTTGACAATCCTTTGAAGTGATGCAGCTGGATTCGGATTCTGCAAAATAAAAGAGAAATATAATTACAGCAGGTATTTCACATTGTCTAGCCATGTTTTTGCTGGTTTTGGCCTAATCCTCGATAGATTTGGCATTTTGGCCACGTAAGTCCACGATTCAATTTGCAACAAAGGAATAGAGACTCAGTCAGTCGCTTAATCACGCACTCACTCACACAGACAACACGAAAGATGGCACAAAAATTCTCAAAAAAAAAAACTAACTATCTATCGATATGTGTGTACATAACTTCTTTGGGGTACTTTAACGCTGCGCTTCCTGAACTGAAACTGTGAAGCTGAAATGCCAATGCGGGGCAGAAGCCTCAACTCTGAGCTGAGCTGGGCAGAGCTGCGACTGCGGCTGTATCTATCGAGTGTTTTGGCTATATGTTGCTCATGTTTGTTGCAGCAGCAACATCAGCAGCAGCCGTCGCATACATATGTACAACAGACGCTGCCGTCTTCACCCATTGGCCCTGCCACTGCCATTGCCACTATTCCACATGTTCCACACTCGCACACACAAGAACGGGGCAGCCGAGGAGGTCGGTCTGGTTGTGTCTGGCTGTACCTATTTTCGCGTATTTTAGCCAGGACCTGCCTCAACAATTTCACACACACACACACACAAACGGGGCTGCTTTCTGGTTTCCTTCCTACTTATGCTGTCGACGTTGGCGTCAATACGAACAAAAAAAAACCGGTAACAGAGTCAGCGCTGCAGCAGCAGCGACAACAGCAACTGAGAGCTTTTTTTTTTGCATTTACCCCTGCAACTTGTGCAAAGTTTGCTCTTTTTTTACGCTCGCTCTTACAGTTGTGCTCTCTGACTCTTTCTATGCAGCTGGCCGTTGTTTACTTTGTTTGAATTTCAAAATATTGCTCATACGTCAGGTAAGCCCCAAAGCCTTTAACTAAGTCAATTCAAATTTTGTTTTGCATTTGAACATTATTTAAATGTGCAAAAATCACTCATACGTAATGCAAATTAAAATCTCTCTCGAATCGCATTAATCAAAAATTTTCATTTTCGGCTGACCAAGCCAAGCAGCAGCAGCCAATGATGTGGAAATTGTTGGGTCTTTTTTGTTTTTCAGTGCCTGTCAAATAAATTCTGTAATTAATTTTCTTTTATGCTTTGAACTGACATTTAACATTAATTTATTTTCAAAGCATTTCATTTATGATAAATTATTATGCAGTTTTTATATGAAAACAATAATAAAAGAACCAGGTCTGCAAACCGAACAATTGTATCCGGAGCCCCGGTTTGCGGGCTCGAACCAGAATTTACCAATGGTTAACGTTTAAAAATTTGGGGTAGGTTTTGAACCTTAGTTCGGCTCACTTTTTCCCAATTTAAAGAAGACGATTTGTTTTCAAATTAGATAATATCTTTGGATAAGCCTATCTAACTGAGAAGATTCGAAGTCTCCGATATTTTCAGGTTGTCAAAGAAATCTATTACTTATGTTTCGCTTCAATTCTTGGTCTTGCAAATCATTTGAATCGAACTCAAAACCGGTTTACTGCCCTGAAAAGAACATTCGTTGCAACTGGCTTGATGGAATTTCCGTAAACTCTAAGCGATTCCCTTTTTAAGTGTGACCAGCTTCAATAAGATTCGTTCATTACTCAATGAGAATATTTTGTTGTACGATCACTCTGTCAATGGTTTATGTTGTCTTGAAAAAATCACTCTTAAGTAAAAATTTGTTTGAATTAGAGAACTAAAGGACGATCAATATAAATCGCAGAAGACGGACAATTAAAACTCTTTCAAGTCAGATCACTCAAGTGAGTTCCAGCACGGAATTCTGACACATTTGAAACTGTGAACTTAACCTTAAATCGAAGCAAGTGTAACAATTGAACCAGAACCTGTTCCGCTTCGGTTCAAAACAAAATTATACATTAAAAAAAATAGGGGAAAGTTAACTTCGGCTCGGCCGAGGTTTTGTATACCCTTGCAGCTTCCATTGAAAACAAAAAAGTTTTTCTAACTAAGACTACTTTTTGGACCTTACTTTTCTGTGCGATCTATACTATATAGATGTCTGATTTCGACCAAACTTGGTGAAATCATGGAAAAGCATAACACACTGTTAATTACGAAATTTGGAGGCGATCACATTTAAAACGAAAAAAATTTTTCACTAGAACTTCTTTTTCGACCGATCATTCATACTGCAGCTATATGCTATAGTCATCTGATTTCGACCAAACTTTGTAGAATTGTGTAAAAATATATAAAATAAGTGTATGCCAATGATAAGGACGTTTTAATAAAAATCAAAAAAGTTTTTCTCACTAAAACTAGTTTTTTGACCGATCGTTCCTATGGCAGCTATATGCTATAGTCATCCGATCCGGCCGGTTCCGACAAATGTGCAGCGTATATTCCGAAGACTTCGTGCAAAGTTGGTGAGGATAGCTTTAAAACGACGGAGGGTAGCATAGAAACAGAAGACGCAGGTAAATCAACTCAGCTCGTCTTGTTTTCTTATGTGTGGGTACTTCCTTCCGTTACAAACATCCGCACAATTTTATAATACCCTCTGCAAGGGTATAAAAATGTAGGGAAGCTAACTTCGGCTCGACCGAAGTTTATATAGCCTTGAAGCTCATAACAATTTTCAGGACGCCTACTAAGACTGTTTTTCAAACCTTACTTTTCTATGGCATCTGTACTATACAGTCTTCCGGTTTCGACCAAACTTAGTAAAATCATGAAAAAGCATAGAAAACGTATAAATACGAAGTTTGATGCCGATTCCAATCAAAACAAAAAAGTTTTTGTCACTAAAACTAGTTTTTTGACCGATCGTTTCTATGACAGCTATATGCTATAGTTGTCCGATCCGGCCAGTTTTCATACTTGTGCAACGTATTGGTACTACAAGACTTCGTGAAAAGTTTCGTTTAGATAGCTTTCAAGCTGTCCGAGGAAATCGCATAGAAACAGATGAACATGGACTCAGCTCGTCATGCTGGTCAAAAATATATTCTTTATGTGGTCGGAAATGCTTCTTTTTATGCGTTGCAAACATCCGTGCAATTTTAATATACCATCTTCAAGGGTATAAATCTTAAGACAAAATAGTGTCAGCCTGATACTTGTTAGTATCAATTTGATATTTTCGAAATATCATTTTTTTACTTCGAAAATATCAACTTTATACTTGGAGTTATAAAGAGAATTTGATACTCAATTGTTTCAAATTGATTATTTTGATGGATATTGCTATGATAAGCATAGCTGTGATACTATTTCGTGGATACTGAAAGCAAGAGCAGATGTACTGTGGGGAAAATCAATCAGAGAACAGGCTCCTGTGTGTGTGTCCCATATAGAAAGAGTTCAGTTGGAGGCATTTTTAACAAACGACACTAACTGACGAAGAAGTAATGTACGCATTAAATGGGAACAGGCGTTGGGACAATCTGGCTCTATATGTTAGTAAAATTATTATATATAGATCACAAATCATTTCAGAATTTAGATAGGAAGTCTCTTAGATGGGTTTGGTGTAGGATGAAGGATTGGGTATCCTGCGTCGAGCGGCGTTCTGCATGAGACCCAGCGAAGCATTATCCTTTAAATATGTTTATCTCTAAATAATTTTCAAAAAATAATGTGAATAATGTAATGTAATAGTCTTTGAAAACGTGTTAATATAAATTACTACAATGGTTAAACCTGGGGCAGATGGCAATAAGACATGCCGTAATTATCGATTCTTGTAAACGCGTTAATATAAGTAAATAATTAGTCTTAATATAAAATAAAGATTCTATCTATCTATATCTAAGCTATTCCCCAGGGATTTTTTTTATTATATGCAAGAATCTCAAAGTCGCAAGAGTCTTAGATCTTCTTCTGTGTCTTCTGAGTCTTCTAAATGATCATCGACCCAAGTCTAAGTTGAACAAATTGGGAACATGGCGAGTCGAACAAAAGTTTGAACGAAAATTTTTACACAAATACCTTGTACCTTAAATTTTTGATTTAAACACTAGTAAGTTTTGGTTCGAACCAGCAGACCGGAGTTCTCAATAATTTAATAAGATTTCAGCCCGGTTTAAAATATCGAATCAATGATCAAGATACTTATATACTTTATAAGGTCGGAAATGCTTCTTTCTGGCTGTTACATACTTTTGCACAAACTTAATATACTCTGTGTACCTCTGGTAAAGATTTTAAAAACGATTTGAATTTATTTTAGTCGATGTTTTACATAAAATGTTGGAACATCGATTTTTTGACACTTCATGTCCACAAAGCGGGCTCATATTTAAGCGTATGATCATTGGCTTTCAATTCAAGGCTCATCTGTACCTTGTAGGCAAATAAACCAAGATGGAATTCTTCTCATTCCAATTCTTTTCCACGCTAACCGCTATGGCCTCAATATTTTCGGTTGTGCGAACTGGCCGAGCTCTGGGAACATTTCTATTATCTACTAGCAGCATCACGAAAAAGAGTTGCGGTAGAAGCTTCTCTTCTTAATTTGCACTACTTCGGCCACACAGGCAAATAAGTTTTTAATATTTCTATGCGTTCTTCAATTGAAATCATGTTTATTCTGACTTTCTAAATCATCTTTTCTAAATTCATCTTCAGAACAGTTTATATACCAAAGCCCCAGTTGAAGTAAAGATTTCGGTATGTTCTTACAGATAATAAACTATTGCAGCTTTGACCAATTTTGATCAACTTTTATGACGATTGGTTTATATATAGTTTTCCACAAGACTTGAGGACAATCGACCGAACATAAAAATCATATGAAATCATGAGAAAGCTGAAGTCTATTAAAGATAGAACCGCGGGTATGCAAATAACTTATGACCTCGAGCCGGCAAGAACTTTCTGGTTTAAAAATCACAAAGATCGTTAAATAAGTAAGATGGCCTCTTGAGTGAAGCTTTTTTTTGGATAACATAAAGAATGAATACCGAGGTTAATTCAATCTCGGTAATTTTGAAGCAAACCTTTTTCTGATTAAGTGGATTTTGAACATCGAGCTTAATTTTATCTCGGGCAATCTTGCACCAAACCGATTTCTAAATTAAGTCAAGTAAGAATTTCCAGCTTTAATTAGTTTGGTGCTTTCTTGATTTGATCCTAATACTAAGGGATCCAGTCGAGTTCGGATAACAAGCTAAAATCAATCTCGCGAGTGATTTTATTACGCATATATCGAGCTAAAATCAAGCTTTCCTCGAGCTAAAGTCGGATAAATCTCACATATTTTTCAGTGCGACTGACTTTCAGACATTTAGTGAGAAATGACTTCGGCAAGCAGTCGACTCTGATGCAAGTGAATTACCGAATGGGGCTATGACTGGGAAATACTGCATCAAAGTACTAAACTTAGGCTCTTAACTGACTTTAGTTCGGTTCGGTTTTGGTATTTATTGATAAATCTTTATTACTTTTATGGAAATTGTTTTTTGGTTTTATTTTCCTGTACATGAAACAAAAGGGGCTTAGTAAACAAAACTCTAATAATTAGTAACTCAAGCCAAAACCTTTCACATTTTTTCAGGTTACAAACAAACATTTACAAAATAAAAGAAATCAATCCTTGAAAAGCTCAACTACAGCACATCGGCTGTATATGGAGTGTCTTTTTAAGACACGACAATGATAACTCTCTTCGTCTTTTTAAGACACGACGATGATAACTAACAACAAATAATTATGCAGTAAAATTATTTAATTTGCTTTTTTAAAATACAAAAAAAAAACTAGTGCAAATTCTATTTTGCATAATCTCTTTAATTGTTGAACAGTGTTTTTCCATTAGGCAATTTCCTGGTTGTGAAACCAAGGCCAATGCTTCAATCCACACAAAAAGCCAATGCCACACACACACACACACACAAGGAAATCGCTTGCACAAAATTATGCAATACAACATTTTGTATAGCAATGGCTGCTCTTAAATAAGCTTTGATGCTCTCTTAAGAGTACCCCTCTGTGTGTGTGTGTGTGGACTAGTTGGTATGTAGGTTCAAAAGACTCTCCGTCAATGCCATTGTCATGGGAGCTGCATGTAACCAATTCAATTAGACGCCACTGGCCTTCGTTGTTGTCCTTTCCTTTCCTTTCCTTTCCTTACATATAGCCACAGACAACAACATGAAGGCTAGAGGCTGCTGCTGGTGCTGCTGCTGGAGTTTGGTAGTTGCGCGTGGAGAGCATTTGAAAAATAGCGTACGAGCCAAGAGTTGATTAACCTTTGGACGTTCTGTTTTGCAACTTCATTCGTGGAGCTCTTTGGGAGCTGCTCCGATTTAAATGCCTGGACTTGGAGTGCGAGTTTGTCTGTTGCTCTTCCATGTTCACAGCCATTTTTAATGGCGTCTGGAGCACCCAACTAACTCCATTTGAGAGACTGTTCTCCGCGTGTGTAGTTTATGCTTCATTCACACTAAGCTGCAGTCCCCTGCCCCATCCACCCCGCTTTTGGCACACTCCTTTCTTTGTCTACGTCATATGCACGGCTGTTCTTTTTTTCGTGTCGCTTTTTCGGTTGTGCTGGTAATTGTAATTGAAATTTGGCGTTGAAGCGAGTAAATACTCGCTCTCTTTTTTGTCCTCCCTTCCTCACCCACTGCTGTGTGTGCTTTTGCTCTTTTGCTCTATGCATGTATTTTTATTACAGTTGCAAAAGTTGTTTTGGCATTTTTCGTTTCGTTTCGCTCTTCCTGTTTGTTGGTGTGGGTCATGGTTGTTGCTGCTGCCGCGTCATGCTACGGCTGGTTTTTTGTTTTTTGGGAAACATTCGACTGTTCCTTTTTATGGCCACGATACCGAGAGTCTGGGACTGTGACTGGGTCTGGGTCTGGGTTTTTTTTTTGGGCAGGCACTTGCCTTGTTTTGACTGGTCTTTTGTTGGCCGCAGCAAATTGGACAATATTGTCGCCTGGCCTTTGTGTAATTAAATCATGTGGGCAGTGGTAAAGGGTCACTTTTTTCGACATTGATTGGATTATAGGAAAAATGTTTTTTTGGTTAATTACTGCAAATTAATTATGATAATGTTATCATTCTTTATTATAATAAAAAGAACTTGGACAAAAATCAGTATAATGTTCTCAGAGTAACTAGAAACTGTGTCAATAGTGTAAGGCTGGGAGTAATACCAAAACCGGAATCAGAATTTTTAAGTACAACGATTGGAAATAGCGTACCTGAATCGTTGAAACTATAAAACAGAAACCTATTACGTTAAAATTTGATGTGTGACTGATTTTTGTGACTTTTAAAGCGAAACTGACATTTATTCTTTTACAAGGGCGTAGCTAGGCAGCAGCCTCAAAAAACTCCACTGTTTTGGAACCGTAGTCTAAATCAATTTGAGAAATGGTACAAAGAAATCTTAAACTATTTGGAAAACGCCACCTAAAATCTAGTTTTGAGATGGGTGGGATAGGGATTGCCAGTTTCAATACGACTTGCAATTAAATTTGTGAACTATTAACCAAAGTTCCTAAAAGTAGGCAACACAAAATGGTAATTTTTATACCCTGTTCCCATTGAAAATGGGTAAAGGGGGATCATGAAGTTGTGCAAAAGTATGTAACAGGTAGAAGGAAGCATTTGCGACCCTATAAAGTATATATATTCTTGATCAGCATCCGTCTGTCTGTCCATCTGTCCGTATGAACGCGTCGATCTCAGAGACTATAAGAGATAGAGCCACAAATTTTTGCACGTAGGTAGGTGTATACCAGATTCAAATCGAGTTTGTTTCAGATTTGGAAAATTCTTCCCCCTCCCCCTTTAAGCGCAAAAAACTGTCAGAGCCACAATTTTTAAGATAGACCTTCCAAACTTTATATATATCAAGTAAGGCCCAATATCTATCTATTCTGAAAAGATTAATAAGATCGGACAAAAAACACCGAAGTTATATACGAATCAATTTTGCTTGTGGGAGAGAGGGGCCTTGCATTGTCAGTTACCGCGTTTGCGTGTACATGTTTGCGTATGTTAGAGTGTGTGTGTGTATGTGTGAGTGTGTGAATATGTGTATGAAAACACTAGAAGTCAAGGGAACAGGGTATTTTGTAGTCGGGGCCTCGACTACAGCTCCCTTACTTGTTTTATACCGGAAACCTTTAGTCCCCAACTGGTTCTCCAAGAGGGGAGAAATAACACTTTTCAATTCGGAAAGTCGTCAGCTGTCGCTGACTTTCTCTCTTGGGCGCAAGACTCCAGGGACTTTTGCGGGTTTCGAAAAGAAAAAAGTTTACAAGCGAGTGCGATTTCCCTACGCGAGTGAAGGCGAGCCAGGAGTACATCGAGGGACGCCCAGGAACCAAGGAGCCTTACCGGAAAGGTTGCAGAGTGAGTGCTGGACGACTGAAATTTTACCATCGAGTCGGACAAGGTTCACGAGTGTCGGCGGACTGTGTGAAATTGACCAGTGAAGCCAGGACGAATCGTGTAGCCAACGTGACGAGTATAGGTTCAGACGGGAAAACCTAGACCTAAAAGAAAGGAGCTGTGCGGTTTCTAAAACGAGAGCCGACGAGTTGTGCGACTTTGCAACGTTTGAGGGCGAATCGTGGTGCCAGCGGTGTCTTTAAGCAACTAGCCGAGCCAGCCGGAGTATAGGTTAAGCATCAGGCTAAGCCAATATAGCGTGTAAGCCGTAAGCTAAGTCCTAGTTCTGTAAGCAATCCGTAGTTGTCAGTAGGATTTTAAGGCCCAATAAACCGGCAAGAAACGAAATCTAAACTGTCTTCTTATTTCAATACCAATTCCACATTTATAAATTTTTTGGAGCGATCCACGACTGCCCTGAGCAGAAGCCGGCAGATAAAAGGTTCGTTACAGGATTAACTTAGATGAGGATTTGTTACTCGAATTTCAAGACTAAAAAAGCACATTTTTAAAGAATATACTATCTTTATATTAATAGAGTAAAAGGTACTTATGGTTTTTAATAAACTTTTTTAGTGAGCTAGTACCAGCAAATTTTTCTATACATATAGCGTAAATGTCATACAGTCTCTCTTTTGTCTCCCCTTTTGACTCTTAACAAAACAAACATATCCTGAATAAATCACATCGATTCATACACGGGCTCTTGTACCTAGCGGTAATGGATTAAAGTACTGGCTTATTGAACGGATTGAACAACATTAATCATCTCTTTAAAGGAGAACAGACAGCCTTTTAAAATTAATAGCGATGCATTAATAATTCAGAGTTGATAAATATTCAATAACCAACAATCAAGCAGCCATAAGCGCCATACACTCAGAAAAAAATTAAATTTTAAGCAGAGCTTCAAACCGGTTTGAGCCTGAAATTCCTACAATTTTTCAACGCGGACCTATACAATAACTAAATTAAGTGTGAAAAAATAACACTAGGCAACAAGCTCCATTATATTGAAGGATTAATGGTGATTTTAAATGATTTTCGTGTGCTTAACACGAATCTGTTTTCGGAATAGTCTTTCACGTCTAGATTTTTAGAGATTGAGCTAAAAGTAGCAAAAAAAAGGGACCTATACTATTGTCTTAACTCTTTTAATAAATTCGTGAAGTAAAATTTCTAAAAAAAATTATCTCAAATATTTCAGCGATTTTTTTAATCTGTTCCAAACGACCATATTATGTATCGCATTAAGCTACTTTAAGCTCGGATTACTAAAAATATAGACGTGATAAAGCATTTCCGAAAACATATTTAAAAAAACGAGAGCGTAAGTTAAAGGCAGTTCAGCCCGACTTCGATATACCCGTTACTTAGGAAATGTTGTTAATGTTAATGTTTTATAACCTTCCCTTATGTTAGTTAACAGAGCATTAACATTAATAAGAACATTTCAACATTATGTAAGCAAACAACATATGGTGCGCCAAGGAGTATGCAACATTTTTTATATCTTTTATAACTTTGCCATTTATTATGCGATCTTTATGAAACTTTCAGGGATTGTAAGTTTCTGATAGCTCCCATACAAAATTAAGGTCCGAAAAGTAATCTTAGTATGAAAAATTGTTTTGTTTTCATTGGAAATGTCCTTAAAATTGGCATGTATTTAACTTTCCTCTATTTTTAGGAATTTCCGCAAATAGTTTAAAATTAAAACCTGCTCGGGCTTATATTTGTTGAAGAGGACGGAGATTTCCCTAGTCTTTGAAAGGAAGCTTATATTATTCCTATTCAATAGTCTCGAACTACAGGTGTGTTTCGAAACTATCGGACATTCCTAAGCTCTTTGAAAAGATTATGACCTACCAATTACAGCATTATTGTCGCTCGTCAATATCCAAATCTCAACATGGTTTCATAAAGAAGCGCTCTATACTATATCTACGAATTTACTTGAGTTTTCTACCCTTGTTAACAAAGGATTTGTCAATAAGCAGCAGATCGACGTAGTTTAACTGATTTCAGCAAGGCTTTTGACTCAGTCAATCATGTGTTTTTAGTACATAAATTGGGTTTGCTCGGCTTCCTCTCAATCCTTCTCAACTGGACCAAGGCGTATTTAAGCACGTTTTCAGCGGTTCGTTTTAATCAAATTCTATCCAGGTCCATTAGGGTTCTATCGGGGGTTCCCCAAGGTAGTCATTTGGGGCCCTTACTATTTAACCTTTTTATAAATGATATCCCGCAAGTTTTATCCCATTCGCATGCATTGATGTATGCTGATGACCTCAAACTTTGCTTTTTGTATAATGACCCTGCCTCTCCTCTCCTGCTTCAATCCGATTTAAACTCTCTTCACGCCTGGTGCTCGGTTAATAGCCTTCCTCTTAATCTCAGCAAGTGTAAATGTATGACTTTTAGTCGAAATCAACCTTACGAGTTTGATTATACGATTGATACTTTCTCTCTGGAACGCATCTATAAAGTAGATGATTTGGTATTCATTTTGTTCCCAAGTTATGTTTAAATAGTCATATAGCGATCATTGCAAACAAGGCAAGGGGAGTTCTCGGTTTTGTTAAAAGATGGTCCAAGGAATTTAATGACCCCTACGTCACCAAGCAACTATATGTCTCCCTTGTGATATCAATTCTTGAATATGGGTCGTGTGTCTGGTCTCCGTACTATCAAAAATATCAAGATCAACTAGAATCGGTGCAAAAACAGTTCTTAATTTTCGCTCTCCGAGGCTTAAATTGGGATCATACCATCCATCTTCCTCCTTATGAAGATAGATTATGCCTTATCGACCTGCCTTCTCTTAAGAACCGTCGTACTTGCCATAGTGTACTTTTTATTCATAAACTCTTATTCGTGGAAAATGACTATCGCTTTGTTATCACATTGTTAAACTATAAAATGAATAAAATTAAAATTAAAGTTGAAAGGACCACAATTAGTGCAGTACTATCAATCATACGTCCACTTCCAAAAGTCCCTGGTCCTTCCCATATGAACCCGTAAATAGACATGAGACATGCTACATCTTGACTATTGCTTTATTATATTCAAAACGGCTATTTATAAGATAATGCACGTAATGGGCGTATTCAGCAGATAAGTCCGATTTCCGATTACTGATTTATGATTACCGATTTTACCTGCTGAATACAGTGATAGCCGATTGCGATTGATAAATTTGACAATCATGATTGCTGAGATGGAATCATTCAAAAGCTATGATTGGTGAGACCATTAACTGATCGTACGGTCAACTGTTTACCCCATAACTGGAAATGAATTGACAAACTTACAGCGTTAAAAGCCCTCAAAAATGTTTCCTAAATTTTTCATAGTTGTAATGTATTATTAAACTAATCAATCAATGTAATTCAGCAGAGAATCATAAGCAATCGCAAATCGTAAATCAGTAATCGGAAATCGGATTTACCTGCTGAATGCGCCCAATGATTTTTTCCCATGAAAGCACTTTAAAAACCTTTAGAACCAAACCGTGAGGTCATAAATGAAGAGGTTCGCTTCATCAATCGGTTCGATGGACCCCAAAAAAACCAACCGAACCGGTTTTGCGGGAGTTTGGTTCCGGACTGGTTTGCAGTCTTCATTATATTGGTCTGAATCATTTCCTCTTACAACTAGGTTCAGTTGATAATACATTTTTGCTATAAAACGCAATAAAATGGATGTTCCTGTACAATTTATGGTAAGCCCGGTAAGCAGAACTCTTCTACTGGTTTTAGAGAATCTTTTAATGATTTCTTTTTACAACTGGGTTCAGAAAATACAGAAGATTAGAAGTAGCTTTCAAATTCAGCTGAGTAGTGGTACCCATTGGGAGCTATAAGAAATCTCTGTCATCGGAAAAATTTACGAATTTAAAGCATTAATAGACAGTGTGCTTTAAATGTAAGATTCCACTATTCGGATCCTTTCCAAAAAAGTAAGCTTTGCGAAAAATCGCAAACCATCCTTAACATTAACATACAAAATCTACCTCAACAAAGCGCTCAGTTTCTCGTAAATTTGACCTCTGCTGGAGAGTAGTGTCTGTTGTTTCGCGAGCCAAACCTTCATCATGATCGTCAAGGGTTTTTGGAGTTTCTGGAATTTGATTGTATGAATGTTTCTGATGCACATGGATATGTAGATATGTACGCGTGTACATAACCACCTAAGGGTTTTCATATGCAGCGCCCAGGGGCCCGCCTGTCTTTTGTTTGTCTCCCGCGAGTGGGGACTTGTCTTGGGTCGCATCTTTTTGCCCGATTTTGTATCTGCGCATTCGCTTTTTCTTATTGGCGGCTGCTGTTTATTTGCCCAGCGTTTCGTTTATTGAGTTTGCTTTTCTGTCTGGGAGGGCGTTCAATGAACTTATATATCAGGCTCAGGCCGAGAGTCAAAGAGGATTTGCAATTGCAGTAGAGCAAAAGTTGGTAAAGATTAACAACAATAACAAAATGCCGAAGACATTTGGCAATTCAGTGCCAGATATTGAAAAAGGCAACCAAGAAGAAGTGGAAGATATTAAAACAACTTTCAGTATCCACGACACAATGGAGAAAGATAAGCAGTAAAGTTTTATTTTTTTTTTTCTTAATATAATTTCATACAAACAAACATCAACACAAACACACATGCAAACAAACGTGAGTTTGTGCGGTTTGATGACGAAGGCAGACGAGGCAGACAGCAGGCTGCCTGGGCATGTGGCAAAGCCAACTGCGAAATAGCGTAGAATGACGTAGCCAGCGAGAAAGGCAGCGGCGGCAACAGCAGCAGCAGCAGCACATAAGCGACGTCGACGGAGCCACATGCAATGCAATTTCAAAGGTCAATGACACGCAACTTGCTGCAGCAGCGAAGCCAGCGGCAGCAAAAGCAAAGAGACAGGCAACACAGAGAGAAAAAGGCAAAAAGCGAAAAGCTTTCGCCTGCGTTTTAAACTCTCTTTAGCTGTGCTAAGCTTATGGCAACAGCGGGTCTCTTTTATCAGCAATATATAAAAAAAATTTTAAGAAATTTTAATATTTTAAATTTTAAAATTCTGCAAAATAAAAATTTTCAAATCTTTAGCTTTTTAAGCTTAATTTAACCAAAAACTCTCAATCTCTTATCTCTTAGCTGTTCTCTCTGTTCTGGCTTCTCTTTGGTTTGCATTTGCATTTGCCTGGCAAAATATTCAATTAAATTTGTTTTTGTTGCCGTTTTCATTCATTTTGCACACACACACACACACACACACAGGAAATACGTCTGTTATTGTTGTTGTTGTGGGTTTTTGTTAGCTGGGTGCTTGTAATTTTTCATTGTTGTTGATTGCATTTTACGCTGAAAAGAGCGAAGACCCAGTCAACTCAACTTTTTATTCAAGCCACCCACATGTGCCACAAATTACTTGAATCTTGGCATATTCCATAAAAGAGAGAGAGAGAGAGTGAGGTAGAGGGTCTCTTCCAAGCATCGTTGTCTTTGCCCTGAGTGAGTTATGACTGGAGGAGGCTTTTGTGTGTGGGTGTTGCAGTCATAAATTATGCAAAAATTGCAATTATTTTCATTAAAAAGCAACTCTGCTTCTTCTACATATAAAAAAAAAGAAAGTTGATAAGAAAAGTTGTCAGTTGCTACAGTTGGGTAATAAAAATAGCAAGAATTCTGATTGAAAAAGTGACATATTTATGTTTGTACCTTTTCGTTGGATCGGGTGGAATCTTACTTGTTGTTTGCTTTGGCTACCCACGTTTGTAATCAGATTTGAAGAACTAAGATAAACCAGATCTTGAATTTATAAAATGTTTTTACGTAATCACATTAAACGAAAATAAGAACTATGAACTCAGTTGTGACAATATTTTGAAACAAAAGATAAAGCATACTTTTAGGGAAACATCTATGATAAATCAGCTATTCTTAAATCAAATTGAATGTTAGCAGGCTCAAGGTCGAGGTTTGATTATAGTTCAATAATCAACCAGAAAATTCAACAGAGAATACATATGAACATGAACATTAGCTGTGGCTGCGTAGACGGCCGTTTCGGCTGCCGCCATGGCAAAGCCTATTTTTCTTAAATCTTGTAATCAGCCGGTTAACTTTAGCAGCTATTTGAAACAGAAGTGAAATAATAGGCTACTTTGGGTTCCGAATCTAGAATTTTATATATAATTATATTGTTTTAACCTGGAGAGTCTTACTCTCTCGTACCATATCGATAACAAAAAATCACTAACTACAGTGTTACGAAAAAAAAATTTAAACATACTTTTCAAAAATTGTGCAACACATACGTAAATGTAAATTTACTTTTTAGGTATTTGTCAACAATTATTTAAATTTGCCGCCAAACAAATCATATTATACTTTTGGGGGCACTCATGTTAAAACACATACTAATATGTAAACACACTATAAAAAAAAAAACTGGATTGTCGATGTGTACTCAGAAAAACGGGAATAACTTCGTCCAACGGAAACCAAATTTATTGGGCCAACGATTGTTCAACGAAGAATTAAATGGGCGTATATAATAAAACTTAACAAAAAATCGCATAGAATAAAATAGTAAAACCAGTGGGGGTCAAATTTGAAATATTGGGAAAAAAGGAGAAAATGCCAGATCTGTAACCCGCATTTCTTAGCCATTAAGCTAAATCTGTCAAACCACTGATTATCATACTTTAGATTCCTCTCGTCGCTATCGGAATTTCAAGGGCTATCAAAAATCAGACAACCCATGCGCGAGTTTTTTCAATTCAAATGAGCAAATGCAAAATGCAAAAAGCGGTTTTTGGGCCATAACTTCAGATTTTGGGTGTGTTAGAAAGAAACCAAGTATGAGGCATTGCTATACTCGACCTTCTCAACAGCGTACGGTGGGTCATTTCTAAAGTATATTTTCGCTGTAACAGGGTGTTATCCGAACGACCTAGACCGAAACTTTGGGTTCGGAACTGATTCGGTTCGGTTTATGTTTGTGTTCACAGTAAAAAACATATGTTCCAAAGCTCCACACGTCAAAAGATAATGGAATTTTAATCAAGATTTTGGCACTCGCGTCCATCGGTTGTGATTAAAAATCAACATTTGCGATAAAGCTTAGTCCGTGTTTACACGGTGAAATTTGCTTTATGAAGCTCTCTTCGATTTATTTTTGAAACATCTTCAAAACTCTTTTCGCATTAACAAGCAAGCGATCGAAAGAGAGTAATCAACAGCGGTGCTGTATTTCTGTTATTTAACAATAATAAAATTTAAGTCACGAAAGGGGCTATCGAAAACAGCATCAAAAATGGGCACGCTCGATCAATCAACTAGTATTATCGATCGACGAAAAACTTAACCCTGCCTCGAATCAATTGGGATGAGGCAAAAGAAAACCAACGAAAATTTCATTCTCATTAAGCTTTGCTTGTTTCGACTGCCCACACCTTTTCCACAACTCTTCCAAACAAACATAAGCATCATAAAGAACTTCATAAAAGATACAACGTCGTATAATACCCCTGTTCCACTGGCAAACATTCAACATCATCCAAAATATGTGATGATTTCTTGTTCCATTGACGATCGTACTAACGTAAGCAAAGAACAGCTGGTTAGATTGCTTTACTTTACCACCTCGCCCTCGTATGGTTGCCCCTTTATGCATTGATAAGAAATATGATGGCAATTTAAAATTCTATAACAAAGAAAATTTGGCTTTTACCTGGGCCATGCACAAACCATGGGCGTCGTAAGATTTCAATGAAGGGGGCTCATAACCTTTCCCTATCTGCTAAGCCCATGGCAAAGCCACTGACCAACAGCTGTTCCTATTTTTATGATTTTTATGAATTCAATAACATATCGATAGAAAATATAACTTTTTGCGGAAAAAGGTTAATTCATTTAGCCTTTGGCTTGGTCATCCGTCGCAATTGATCTGCCGAATGGACGGATACACAGAAAGAATGAGATCCAGAAAATGACCTCCAGAAGTGTGCCAGTGGAACAGGGGTATAAATGCGGACAAAGGGCCATTTTCATATGTTTCTGTTTTTGTAAATCCAGGTTAATTTTAAGCATTTTCTTAGCTCATGCTAAAAATTAGCAGTGCCAACTCACCAAATTCTCTTAGATTTGCAAATACAGGAGCATGAGAAAACGGCCCTAAGTGTCACGATAGTATGACGCTAATGTCTTCAAATTTTCAGCGTTAAGAATACTGACAACAAATTTTTCAAAAGCCAGGCTGAAATCCTAAAAAACTCCTTGATGAACATTGGTTCAAAGGCTCGAATCAAAATAAACTTATAGTTAATGTTCGAAAATTTAAAGTTCAAGGTATTTGGGTAAAGTTTTGGTTCGAACCTAGGTTCGGCTGACGTTTTAGCTAGTTCAATGAAAATCCAATTAATTTGTTAGCATGTTATTTGGAAAAACCTGTTGAACTTAAGTCGATGACGATTAAGAAGATTAAGAAAATATATTTTCAATGTGAAGCTTTGCTTCTTGCTTTTGAGCATCACTTAGTACCTATACTTTTGGCATCGATGATGAGAGAACATACTCCGGTTCGGATCAATACCGGCTTGCACCCTTGAAAAAAAAACTATTTTTTTCTGAATTTATTAAGCGAGCACAAGTTGTTCTAAAACATGCCCACCAGAGAACTGCAACGAGCCGCCAGGAGTACAATCGCTCAGCGCTCAAGGCTTGACTGACTCGAGTATTGCCCTTACTCATACTCAAGTTCACTCAGCGCTTCGGCCGCGAGTCGACGCAAAGCCCCTTGTTACAAAATCGAAGCTCTGATGCGAGCCGTCATGAGTAAAGTTCGTTCGGTACAAATACTCGCGATTACTCCTAGCTTCGGCCGCGAATCACCGAGAGTACTTGTTTCCGAAGTCAAAGATCTGCAGCGATCTGTTACAATCAACGCTTGTACACAATCGTCACAAGCACACAAAAAACAACAATTTGTGAGTGCAAAAGAGATAGCATGATGTACTTAATCGCCACAAGCACACAAAAAACAACAATTTGTGAGCGCAAAAGAGATAGCATGATGGCCCATTTTTTGCATTTGTATTTTGCATACGCTTTCTCTTTCCTTCTTGTGGCATATTGTTGTTTGAAGTTTTCAAAAGACAACAACAATTGCATAAGAGGCTTGTCGTCAGCCAGCAGAGTACGTACGAGTAAATTCCGTTGCGCGTACGAATAAACAAGAGTAGAGTGTTTAAAAGGCTTATTTGGACTCGTGTTATGAAAAGCTAGTTCATATTATTACTCGTACGAAGCAAACAGCTTACTCGTTCTGACTCAATGTGCTTGCGATCATTTCGAGTGTGTCGAACCAAGGCGACGAGTCCAACCAAGCCAAGTAAACGCAAGTAAACGCTTCTTGCAGGTCTCTGATGCCCACTGTTCACGGTTGAAGAAATCGCGGGATTACTTTAGTTATTACAACGAATGGGCTTGATTTTAGTAGGCTTAGAAGGAATTTTTTTTCCACAACAAAGTTATCCTGCGCCAGGTTTAGGGAACAGATTGTTATAACTAAACCTTTCTGCTGCTTGATAGGCTTTTTGTATAAACTGCTTACATTCACTTTCCCAAGTTTCACTTAATATTTCTTTAAGCGATTCACTTTATGAGAGGAGATAGAGATCGAAGTTTTTGGGTTCTTGGGAAGTCTAAAGCTCTTGTGATAAAGGTAAACTGACGCCTCAAAGTGAAAGAGAAAAGAGTTGGCAATAATATATAATAAATTGATTCATTACATGTTGGAAATATCTTCGTACCTTGCCATCTTTTGGGGGCGATATCAGTGTTTCTTTAAGTTTCTTTCTTCTGAGAATCTTTAAATAATCTTCAAATTTCTAATAACATAGGATATCTAGAATAAAACATTCTTTTTAGGCGATTTTGAGACTTTGAAAGCACTGTATCCATTAGATAGCAAAGAAACCGCTTCGCACTAGTTCAGTTTTTCTAAGGTATACGTTTTGTTGAACCGATCCAATATATTAGATGCAAATCAGGAATAAGTTTAATTATTTACCAATGTCAATAAGGTTCTGTTGGTAGTGAAAAATATTTCGGTCTTTCGGTTTCGAGCCGGTTTAAATATAATGTTTAGCCGTAATCAGAAGGTCCTCTTGTGCTATTTTTTAAATGCTAATGAATCCTGCATAATCCAAAGTCAAAGACTTAAAATACTTGAAGACATACACATATTTGCTGTCTAAATTCTTAATCGAAGCTTCTAATTTATTCTCACTTATGTTCAAGTCTTGACCAATTGACTGAGAACCACAGATATTTCCAAGCTCTACATAAACCCTTGTTTAATTTCCCCCATATATTTCCTTGAATTTATCTTATAATTAATTTTATTGCAAAATGTCAACAGCTTTCATACAAATCAGGTTAATTAATCAATTAACACACACACAGAAGCAAAAGATAGCATCTAATTGACTGACATTTTACAATGGAAGAAAAGCCATCAAAACAAAAATATGTTCATTTTGCAGTTGACACAAAAAAACACAACACACAAAAGCTACACAAATCCTCGACCAAGCAAAACGTTTAACAACGTTTGGGCAACCAAAAAGTTAGGTTAGGTTATGGACGCCACATGCAACCACATGAGAGCCAAAGAAACGGGTTCAAAATCCTATACAACATAGCAACTAAACAAAAGCCAGAAGGTAGACGAACCAATAGAGCGTGGTCTGTGCATATGTATGTGCCCGAATACATATGTATGTGTGTGTGTATTTGCAAGAAGGGGAGAAGCAAAGTGAAGAACGAACAGTGGCAAAAAAACAAAAACTCGTTTATTGCAGAAAAATGCAACGTCATTGTATGGACACAACCGAGAGGGGGAACTGTGCTGTGGCTGGGTACACCCTTGGGTGGAGGATCGTTTAATTTTTCGTATTTTTCGAACGTTGCCAAACCTGAATTTCATCATCAATGCAATGCCAATGTCTGACTGCTTAGTACACGGAGAGAATCCAAATACAACAAGTATTTGGGTCGTTCTAAAGTCTGGCGAAGAAGTTCTTTAAATATAAATTCAATCGTTATTTTGTATGGAAATTGAATCATATTTTAGAGATCAAGAGAAGAACAGGAAATGACAAAAAGAGTAAAAATGCAAGATCAAAGCTTAATTTTTTTTCAAATGTTATACTCTTCAAGAGACCTCCCTACTCTCGCCTATAACAATCTGAAAACACTTTTATGCCTTAGCTCCAAGCGATCAATCATTGACCCATCTAGAAGCTTAGAAAGCTTACATATAAATTTCTTATCATAAAACTGCACCATAAAAAGTCTCCCAGCGGGTGTCATTAAAAAAAACAAAATCAACTCGTGTTTGACTGGAAATTGCATATATATTGTATACCCTCTTTTCTGTCCCTCTCTTTCTCTTTCTCTTATTCTCCTTGTTTCCCAGCATAACGGTAAAGCTAATTTATGCCGCCAGCTAAAGAACAACTTCTAAAGAATGGACTCGAAACACCAGGCGGAAGTTAGTCAAAGAAGCCAATTGAATGCAGCAACAACAACAACATCTACAACAACACAAACTGAGGAACAAGTGCAGCTAACCGAAGCTGAAACTTCAAGCTGGTGAAAGGGGCAAAACTGCAAAAAGTACGTGCTAACAAAAAACAAAAAAAAACACAGCCAACTGGGCAACCGTGGATGGTGGATGGTAGATGGATGCCTTGGATGGGTCTGTCATTTGCCTGAGAGAGCAGCGCGGCGGTTAATTGCCAGCTGCCTTAAACAGAATGAAGGAAAAATAAATGGAAGTACTTGCAGAAGTGCAACCGGTTTTTGTTTTCGGACAACGCGTCGTATGCGTAATTAGATTTGTGTTTGCTGGGCTCCCTGAACTCACTAATTGGACTAGAAATGGAAAAGCGTCAACAACAACATAAAAAGCAGCATGCTGTGTTAACCCTAAGTAAATAACTTCATTTTAAACTTTTTAAACTTTAATTTTGAACAAATCATACCATGAAGTTGATCTTATTTGAGCATTGATTTTCCCTAAAAGGAGTTTGAAAAGAGGTCAAGAAATAAAAAGACATTTATTTGTTCAATTTATAAGGTTCAAATCGTTAGCTACGACTCAGAGTTTCGAAGAAACCTGACCCTGGACCATACCTTAGCCTTAGGCCCCTCCCGCACACAGAAAGCGAATGCGGACAGCAGGCTTGGATATTATAAAAGTTCACATAATCCTGTTGTAACTCTGTTATTTCTAACAACAGAGGGAGCTGAAGTCGAGTGCACCGACTCCAAAATACCCTGTTTCATATGTTTTATATATAACTTCGGTGTTTTTGGTCCGATCTTAATGATCTTCTCAGAATAGATCGATATACGGACTTTCTTTATATACTTATATTTAATCACGAGAATTGTGCCTTTGACAGTTTTTTGCGGGTAAAGAGTAAAGGGGGAAACTTTCCAAATCTGAAACAAACTTGATCTGGGGATGGTAGTATGTAATGTAAAATGGCTTGGCACATCCCCAAAGGGCCAAAGCCGAACCTCTCTCAATCTCTTGGCCGTGCCCACCGATGGTCTACACCCAACTTCATGCAAAAATTTGTGGCCTTATCCCTTATAGTCACTAAGATCGACGCTTTCATACAGACAGACGGACATGGCTAAATCGACGATGACGCTAATCAAGAATATATATACCTTATATGGTCGGAAATGCTTCGTTCTCCCTGTTACATACATTTGCACAACTCCATGTTCCCCCTTTCCCATTTCTAATGAGAACAAGGTATAAAAAGTCACTGCTTTGCTCTAAAGACCGGATAATGTCAAGAGTCTTTTACAAGAATTTTGTAAAATGTCTTAAAAAAAGAAGAAAAATTAGTATAGCATCGGTAGCTGACTAAATAAGCTAAGAGAAGGTTAAAGTCGATCGAGTACCCAGTCGGACTTTGCGGAATGTGGTTCCCAAGAGAATGCCATTTTTCATACTTATTTTTACGGGGAAAACTCACTAAATAATTATTTTAGTATTATAGAAGATAAAAAATCTGTATGAAATGGTCACTACATTCTTTTTACATGCTTAGAAGGCAAAAAGTCACGTTTTCATGAAACCGTGTCTTTTCTGGGTTGTGCTTTTGGCATGACGTAAACTATAAATTGTTCTTTCTTCAATAAAACCACATGGTAAAATACGTTCTCAAAGGTGCATTCTTTTTGGTTTTCACGCCTTAATAAAAGCGAAAGGAACTTTTTAATTTTGGTAACTACTTCTTCGGTGAAAAAGCTTATGAAAGATGTGCATTTTTCATGGTGTCAAGTAAGACTGGGTAGGTAACCCTGGTATAAAGAAAATTCCTCTTCCCTTCACAATTGTCCCAATGGTAAACCTTTCGGTAACATCTTTCTGGATTATATGAACTTCGTTCGAATGTATTTTGATGTCCTCGATTTGGTTAAAAATTTTCAGTACTATCAATGAGAGAAACGTCGTCCTTCAAGCAAGTTGACAATCTGAAGGCTCTCCTTTCAGATTTGCAGTTCATACGAAATCGATGGGGTCTTATTCTCTCCTTGTCTCTGTCGCTAGAGAAGAAAGCCCCTTCAGTGCTTTATCGCGAGTCAAAAACTTTCACAGATCTTGGTCTACACAAATTGGTCTGGCGATTTTATGTTTGGAGTACGAGTTAGCAAGGCAGTTGGATTTCAGCGTAATAATCGATTCCTTTGCCTTTGCAAAAGAACGAAAAGCAAATTTAATTGAATAACAACTTACCGCGATATTGACGATAACTTGAAAATAAGTCTTTTTTATTTCTAAATTTCGCTTCAGTGTCACTTTAGTAGGCATTAATCCACCATTTTAGCCGGGTGTGGCTGAGCGGCTATTGAGGGCGACCGCTGTGCAAGTAGTCGTGTGTTCGATTTCGCCTCAGAACATCTTTTTTTTTTTATTTTTTTATTGAAGCATTCTTCGCATTCATTTGATCGCTTTGAACGCCAGTTTACTCAAGCAACAAGCAACGGACTTTGAGAAATTGGACCTGAATATACAATTTTACAAAGGTTAACCTAATTAAATACCGAAAACTAACAAAAATGATTAACATATTTAGAAACTCCTTAGACACCAATTAAAAAAACTAACAATTAATGACGAAAATGGCAGAACAAGAACTCCAAGAACCTTAAAAAGTTAAAAAAAAATTCCATAAAATTTCAGAGCTCTAAAAAACCCCAAAGAATACCCTAAAAATAACAATTAACAATATTAATACATATCTTGTTTTCGATTTAAAACAAATCATGCGTGCCTAAGATGTTTCCGGTGCCTATGCTGAATGTATTATTCGTATTTTGCATTCTATTTATTTCCATTCGAATTTCTTGATGGAAAAAGTTTTACCGAGCTCATTTAATTGTTTCTTGGTAATTATATAATGACCATTTTCGATCGATCAAATTATAAATTTTAGCTACGTTGACTGCTTTTAAATAAACTCCCTTGGGTACCGCTGAATTTGGACCTTCGACAAGTTTTTTGTAGTGGCTTTAATTTCAATAATGCCCACTCAATGATTTTTTTTTTATAAAAAATTTAATTGGCTAATGAAAATACAGTTGCTGCAGTCTGCTTTTCTAATTTGGAAATGCATTACTCGCTTTTTTTTAATGTTTGACTCATCTATTTCCATTTTAATAAGCGCCTAGCAACTTTTCAATTATTGTCATTGTTTTCCTTGCACCATATTTACTAATTTTCTCTTCAACTTGTACCATATGTGATCCACATTAAGTATAATCGTATTCATTTCTCTAAAATTTCATTGGTCAGCGTCAGAAACTGGAATGGCGGAGGGAATGGCGAACGGAAACAAAGCTTGAATGGATAGATGAAGTGTGTGGGAGGGTGGGGTAAGGGAAGGGTGCATACCATACGCTATGGCTAATGAGAAACAGTTGTGAGCTATGTATCTATGGCAAAATGTGTGTCACAGTGTAGATGACATAATACAAATGAACGGATGACATTCATTACGAGGCATTCGCTAGGGCAAAATTTGCAAATTGCAATTGTAGACAAAGCGTTCCCTTTCTCCATACAGAGAGCTTATGTATTAGTCAATCCATTTCAAGTTTAGTAAAGTCCCCTTTCTTGATGTTCGACAATACAATGGTTACGCTCTAAATATCTTCACTTAAAATTCTGCATTTTATAAACAGTTATGGGCATTCGGTGCCCCCTTTTGACGGTCAAGTGTGCAAAGGAATGCAAAAATATAAAACAAAAGGGGAACTTTGGCTTTCCATTTTGATCTTTCAGCATGTTGCGCAAACTCAGTCAACCGTTTTTGCATTAAAAAAAAAAGAGGGTCACTGCAATCATCTGCAGTTACCAAAGGGCCACAAAACCCAACACAAATCCTGACCAGTACAAATTCATCTCCGGTACCAAAGGAAGGCAACAGAGCTTATTTCTCATTCAAAACTGCCACAGCTTAGAGGGGGTGGGCTTGGTGGTAGGAGTAGCTGGGATTATGCTCGTTAGTTATTGATGTTGGGTATTGTACGTTCTGTACTGTATGCCATTTGTTGCTAAGTGCTTGTGGTTTAATATACTCGATTTGTAGAAATTTTAAGTACATAAATGGAATTAATGCTTAATAGTTAGATTGTCTTATACTTAAATTGATATTATTGTTAATTCAGTAAATGGAGACGCTCTTAATGCTCCATGGGATAGTTGAATGTTACTAAGGTGGGCTTTTTCGATGTTATAAAGACAATGAAAAAAATATTCCTTGCCTAAACTTGAACCGACTCCATCTTTTTGGAAAAATATTTACAACAAAAATAGTTGGACTCGCTAATTAAAGTTAGTAGAAATCAACCTTCCAATTGCAAAATTATTGAATTCAAAAATTTTTACTGTCTTATCAAATCTTTTAGTAAATTGAATTAATTTTTAATTTTTAACACTAAAATGTGTTATCGATCTAAGAATCAAAGTTCGAGCCATATCGTTAGAGCTTTTCACCTCTCAGGTTTGTATTTTCGAAGCAATTTCACGTGAAATTCAGAACACAAGAACTAAAACGTTTCGGAATTGATGCGGAATTACTTTTGAAAAGTAAGTGGAATTAGGTTGGCTTAAGCAGTCCAAATTGGGTTCATAGGAAGCCTTCTAAGTGGATTGAAACGCACTTCAAATTCATGGGGTTCAAGCTTGGAATTTTATTATAAAGCTCACCATCCCTGTATAAACTCCTGACTAGAGTTGGGCACGTGTCGTGTTTTTCTTCGTGTCACACGTGTTCGTGTTGCAAGATCAAATTTCGTGCGTGAATGTGCGTGGCAGTTTTTAGCGACAAAACACGACTTAAAACGGTTCGGTTTAACTTCACAGAATTCTCAGAAAGTTTTAGTTCCGAAAAATCACTAAAAAACTTAAAAAAAACTGCCCCTAAAGTTGCTGGACTCTGAAATCGCTGGAAAAACGTATTATACCCCTGATCTTCATTATGTGAGCTTGTTTAGGTCAAGAAACAAAATTAAGTCTTTTAATAGTTTATGACATGAAAACAAATTATTCTATGGATAGAATGGAGATCTCACACCCCAACAAAGAGAAAGTAACAGAAGCACGTTAAAGAGAGTCTCCAAACAATGACAAAAAATGGAATGGGTATAGGGAAAAAAACCAGGGTAATAAACCTTGGTGGGGACAAAGGGTAGCTGATATTGAAATTGAAAATTTCTATTGAAGCTCAATCGAGCATGAAAACGTTACGGTGTTTACGACGACCAGTTGAGTTACGTAATTGTTGAATTGAGGAATTTTTCATATTTTGTAGTAGAATTGATATGTTTTCTTCTTCTTCTTATTCCGTAGCTTTTAAAAAAGGTAGATAGTTTCAAACTGTTGCAAAAGTTTTCTACGCAAATTTTAAATATTCCGATTAGCTCCGACGAGACTGAGAGGGTCTTTGCCACTTCGGGCGAAATATCAAGACAGCGGCGTACTAAATTATTAGTCGTGCGTGTCGTGTCGTGTTGTGTTTGGGAAATTTTTGACCGCGCGTGTGTTGTGAGTGTTTTAAATATGACATTCGTGTTAGAGTCGTGTCGTGTTGAAAATATTCGATATGCGCCCATCTCTGCTCCTGACCAACAAAAGTTGCAAGGAGATGCCTATCCCTACTCCTTGCAGCGGCTGTTATCAATTCTAGTTTCGGCCATTTTCTAAACTAAGCAAGCATGATTTGTAGCAGCGCTGGAAATCGTGTCAATCTTAAGCCTACAATTCACCATTAAGTCCCTTAATAAGTATACCTCCGAATATTCCAAAAAGTTGAAAAAAAAATATCATCGACAGACTGCCAATTATGAAGAATTTACGTGCATATTAATTATTTTTAATCTCATATGCTTTTCGAATTATGTTTTTGATTTAAATACAATAAATTCAGTGCAAATATTGTGTAGTCTGCAGGCTATTTAAGAAAGGACGTGTGTTCTGGGTGCCAATATTCTAGCTCAAGTTTTTTGGGTATGATCATGGCAGAATTAATGGTAAATGTTTACTATCCATCCATATACTCAAAAAATTTTGAAACAAAATGTCCTCGATGGACCGCAAATATTGAAAAACTTACGTGCGGAAATCAATTGGCGGTCGACCATGGTCTTCTTGTAAATGAAGTATTCTCATATATAAAATATAAAAAATTCTCGATCATGAATGCTCCTCGAATTCTGCTTGTTTTGGCAAAAAAAATATTTAGAAAATATTATTAGCATTTGAGTAAAGCTAAAGTTTGCTTGAATTTGATAGAGTGTGGCATGACGGATTGCTCTACAAGGTAAAAGACATCCTTCCGTCTCAGCTTTACTCTCTTGTGAAAAGCTTCCTCACGGACCGGACCTTCTCAGTAATCTTGGAAGGAGCTGTTTCCAGTGTGAGGTTAATACGCACTGGTGTGCCACAAGCAAGTGTCCTCGGACCCACCCTATACACTCTATACACTTATGACATGCCTGCAGGAGGAACAATACCCATTGAAGACCCCCAAGACTTTCTCATTGCAACATTTGCTGACGATACTGCTTTTATGGCGAGAGACCCATGTATCTATAATGCCACCGATGTCGTTCAGCAATATTTGTATCACTTCAGCAGATGGGCTAAGCGATGGAACATTGGGCTAAACCTGGATAAATGTGCCAGTGTAACATATACACTTC
The DNA here is from genome assembly GCA_018904265.1 of Lordiphosa collinella. Taxonomy (NCBI): domain Eukaryota; kingdom Metazoa; phylum Arthropoda; class Insecta; order Diptera; family Drosophilidae; genus Lordiphosa; species Lordiphosa collinella. The sequence continues at coordinate 193,990 of JAEIFV010000510.1, read as the reverse complement.
GTCGCGATGAGTGCCCTGGCGTCTTACGGCACTTGCCTGGACATAAATACTTGGGAGTATATCTGGACAAGCGCCTTACATTCGGAACCCATATCAACGCGCTTGTAAGATCACTTTACGGCAGAGTGAAGAAACTGGGATGGCTGCTCTCCAGTAGGAATAAACTCTCACTCCGTAACAAAGTGCATATTTACAAGGCAATTATAGCACCAGCTTGGAGATATGGGATCCAAGTGTATGGAACAGCTGCAAAATCTCATCTGACAAAAATTCGTGTCCTCCAGTCCAGGTGTCTGCGCAAACTATCGGGAGCGCCCTGGTATATGTGCACAAGACATTTGGAGAGCGATCTCAACGTGCCGAAGATTGGAGACGTCATAAATTCAAAGGCAGGCAAATACGTGGAGAGGTTGAGAAGTCACCCCAACACTCTTACCAGAAGACTGTTGCGTAGACGAAGAAAAGCCGGAAGCAGAGTAAGACGACGCCTCAAGAAGATTTTCCCTAGAGAACTTCCAAACAGACAAATACCCTAGCAACCCCCCACACAATAGACGAACCAATGTCACACTTACACAAAGTAAGTTCAAATGAATATGTACACTTCAATCTAAAGAAGTTGCCAATGAAGGTGACGAAAATTTAGTTAATAACAATAAAAAATAAATACCAGTGTTAAAGATCGATCTTAATAATGATTATCATGAAAATTGAATAGATGGAAATTTTAAAATAAGTTTCGCCTCTTCCATTAAGAAGTAAATCGATTGCCATTCGCTTCGCGAGTGAAAAAGAAATCGATTATCTTTTCAAATGAATGTTCCGATATCGATCGAATTTGCTTTCGTCTACATGCAATTTCTGAGGTGCGAGTTTGAAAAAATGATTTTAAATCAAATTGTATTCTCGATATATTCATGCATACTTCAAAATATCAACAATTTTTTACATATAAGAAAAAAAATTCTTCAAAGATGAAAAGAACTACTTTTGCCAAGAAAATTGTCCACAAATTCCACTGACTCTAGGCAAAACTCGTTTTTCGGAAACGGATACATCTACCCATTTCGATTCCTCATGATCTGATCGAAATTGAAAACGGGAACAGGCCAGTATAAAACACATAAAAACACATATCTTTGAGTTCGAACTTAAAGTAAGGTGAAGAACAAAAATTTATCAAAGCGCTTTTCAGATATAGGTACAAATTTACTTGAATTACAATGACAAGATAGAAAAGTATGCGATGGAAAATGCTAACCATTTTTACACAAATCTCTGCATAGAATTCACAACGTATGGGGTAACCCACGTTATACCTACTTGTTCTTTGGGTAATCTATCATGGAGGAACAAGTATTTTGAGTAATATTAAACCATTGTTAGAGCGAGACGGGCATTGGGTCAAATGAACTCAGAGGGCCAAAATGACAGCGAACCGCAAACGTTTATTCCTTATTGCCAAGTCTGTTAATTTATGATCTTGGAAACGCAGTAACCGTATTTGACTAAACTTAGAGACCTCTTATAGGGTACATATTAACAAAAGGTTACTAAATTATAAGAAGTGCAATTTGATCATATTCTATGTACTCTTAGGACAGTTTTCTCATGATCCGATTTCGAACCCACTTTTTCAGTATTACAAAAATTTTACATAATTCTTAATATTTTTTCTGAGTGTAGGAGTAATTTTTCATAAAAAACATTCTCCTTGTCATCTCGAGAGTTTTTTTCTCAATGTAATCTCTTGGAAAATATATGAAAAGCATTATCTAAGCTTTTTCCGCACATACAATGAAAGTCCACACTGCGTATGCGTAATAATTTGCCATCCATAAACAAATTTTCTTAATTGAAAATTTTTCCATGGCAAGGCAAGGCTTTAATTGTGCACTAAGCTGCTTATAGAGAGGCACCCCCAACATCCCCGCCATTCCATCTCTACAAGTTGGCACTTCTTTAGCCATAGAAAGAGCAGCCAAGACGCGAGTGGGGAAAAAGTGTATTCTGTAGATACACAAAGAGACCAAGAACATGGACTTGACTCAGAGCAAGAGGCAGGCAACAGCAGCAGCAGTTGCATTGTTGTTGCGGCTAGTTTTTTCATTTTTTTTTTATTCTTTTCGCTAGAGCACACACACAGAAGGAAAGCCGCCATTGCTGGCTGGATGGTAGGTGGCCGGTCGGGCGGGCGGTCGGTCGGGTGAGCTGGCTGATGATTATGGCGATGACGTTGTTGCCATGGTTGCGCCAGAGTACAGTCATAGAGAGGCAGAGGTAGAGGCGGAGGCACTTTATATAGTCGACGTCGTCGCATGCATAAACTACAAAATTCCTTTTAAAGCGTAAAATGCATTCGATAGATACACACACACACACACACACGTAGAGACAGACAGATGAATCTCCAGAGTATGGGATACACATAGTTTTGACTTTGAGTTGCTACCTTCGACTCTGTCTATCTGAATTTACTTGCCATTATCTGTATCCGTATCTCTATCTGTAGTTGTCTCTGCATCTATGTGTGTGTGTGTGTGTGCAAGTTCTCTCTGTATATTTACTTTTCACATTGCAGTTTTCTCATATTTACTTGAAATTCAATTTGCAAACATTTTACACTGTCTTTTGTTTGCTTAAGTTTCAATTGTTCTACACATTTACCCGGTTTGTTTAGGTGTGTGTGCGTTTTTCAATTAATTTACGCATCGCTTTTAATGGTGTTTTATTATTTGCTCGTTTCTTTTGAGCCACATAATAATTATAAGCAGAGTATTAATTACTAATTGATAAAAATTCCACTGAAGTCATTTTATTATGCATAAGATGTTGCCATATGGAAATGGTAGCATTGCGGGGGTTTTTTCTAATTATATTAAATGTTTTTTCCAGAAAATTTCACATTCTCCGATTTTAGCATAATTCCGTTCTAAACAGACTTTGCCTACTTTTATCAAGTAGCATTGTGTATAAGTAGTAGGATAGGATCAAAGTACAAAGTTTAAAATGTTTACATACCAAAAAAACTTAATTCCAGTATAGGCTATCAAACCGGTATCTTTTTGGGTTTTGCTTAGGGATTAAAACTGAAAGAACCATCGGCTATCGAATAATACAATATATTGAGTCCAAGCAGTATCAAATCAAAATCATATCATATCATTAACAGTGAAATAAATAAAGTGTTAAAAAGGCAAAACAAATCCATATACACCTATACCTCGCTTAACCGCCACCTTTATTTACTTAACTTACTTAACGGCCACACTAATTTTAGCACCAAGCAAAAGTGTTTCTTAAATTAAAAAATAAATTTTCTTCAAGGACAAAACTTATATAAGTTTTTCTTTATCTGCTTTTTACTTAACGGTTCCGGCTTTTTTCGGTCCCAGTTAAGGCCGTTAAGCGAGATATAGGTGCGTCGAACCATCGCCTAAGGTTCGATGAGTTAAGAAACCGGTCAGACAACCGAAACTTGGTCTTCCAACGGGTTCCGAAATTCATAAGTTTGCAGCCTTGGTTTTGTATAAAAAAAACGGGTAAGAGAAGGCGCGAATGATGTGGTGGCCTAAAGAAAAGACTTGCCGTGAAATTATACCCATGGTAACATCATTTAATGAATCCTGAACGTAAGTCAAAAGGAAGGTAGTAGAATTTGAACAAAAAAAAAATAGGTTAAAGTTAATTTTTTGTATACCCTTGAAGTTTGTTTTTCTAAATAAGACTACTTTTCGGACCTTACTTTTCTATGGGAGCTATACTATATAGATGTCCGATTTCGACCAAACTTAGTGCAATCATGGAAAAGCACAACAAACTGTTGATTGCGAAGTTTGGAAGCGATCCCAATTAAAACAAAAAAGTTTTTCTCACTAGAACTTCTTTTCCAACCGATCATTCATACTGCAGCTATATGCTATAATCATCCGATTTTGACAAAACTTTGTAGAAATAAAAATATGCGAACGTAAGGGACGTTTCCATTAAAAACAAAAAGTTTTTCCAAGCTATTTTTCGACCGATCGTTCTATCACTATATGCTTAGTATCCGACCGACAACTGTGCAGCGTATTTGTACCAAAAGACTTCGTGCAAAGTTTGGTGAGGATAGCTTTAAAACTAACGAAGGAGATAGCATAGAAACAGACGGACAGACGGACAGGGCTAAATGAACTCAGCTCGTCATGCTGATCAAGAATATATATACTTTATGTGGTCGGAGATGCTTCCTTCTATACGTTCCAAACATCCGGACAATTTTATAATACCCTCTGCAAGGGTATATAAAGGTTTGGATGTGGCTAACACTCACGGGGCCTTGATGTGAAACATGTTGTATACGATATGATCCGCCTTTCACATTCTTGCGGTTGTGCGTTACTTTATACTCCATATTCAAAACTTGATACTCAGTTATCGAAAATAGTACTCGATTCGAAGTATTTGATAATAAGTTCTCGATATTAAGTACTCGATACTCAGCATTTGATACTCAGTACTCAGTACTCGATACCAAGTTCTCGATACTCAGTACTCGATTCTAAGTATTCGATACTAAGTACTCAATACCAAGCACTCGATACTCAGTACCCGATTCTAAGTATTCAATACTTAATACTCGATACTAAGTACTCGAATCTAAGTACTCGATACTTATTATTCGATTCCAAGTACTCGATACCTAGTACTCGCTACTTCGTTCTCGATTATAAGGATTCGATACTAAGTATTAGACACTAAGTATTCGGTAACCGTTTTTCCTTGTTTGTTGTTAGTAGTTTTCGTCGATTTGGTCTGTTAGGTTTGTTGGTGTGTTATTGATCTGACCAACCCGATACTCGATGAAAAGTTTTAGATACCCAGTTTTCTGTGTGTTTGTTTGTATTTGTTTTTGTCTTTGATTTTGTGTTTTGTGTTTGTTTTGTCAGACTTTGCTAAATCGACTCGGCTGTTGATGCTGATCAAGAATATATATACATACTTTATAGGGTCAGAGGTGCTTCCATCTGCCTGTTACATACTTTTGCAGAAGCCTAATATACTCTGTTTACCTTTGGTACAGAGTATATACGAAAATATTCTTCTTAAAAACGGGAAGCTCGATTTTGGTTTCTTGGGCAAACCTTCTTAGAAATCGTCGTGGATTTTTGGTAGTCCATACAAATTGACCCACTCTTGTGTATGCAATGCACTACTCGTCCCTACTAAATTTAGAAAATTATTAACACTCGTTTTGTAATATTTTGGGACAGCTTTTTAACTCAAAAATGTTCTTAATCAGAAGTTAAATTTAATAGTTTAATTTATATTTTATTTAAGGTCAGCCGAAAAAACTTTACGACTTTCTTACTTTCATACTTTAAATTTTAAGTATTTCAAGAGGTACTTAAATTAAGTAAGAAACATTTTAAAACCAAAAAACGACCGATAGTATTATTGAAATGAGAACAAACGCTTCTGAATCCAGAACTTTTCGTAATAACAATAAACCGAAAAACTTACGAAAAGCGGGTTCTTAGTTTAATGACAAAATAGACAAGCTCCAAAAAGTGTGCAACGGAAAGTGCGAATTATTTTTATGCGAATCTGTTCTTTAAATTCCCAGCTGGTTCTATCTGTTTCTTATGGAGTTTCTTATGGTTCATTTTCGACAGTAATGATATCTTGGTTCCTAGTAAATTCGAGGCCCTAAGATAGTACCAGCCTTATTTGGTTCAATATAGATCATTTCCAGTGACGGATCTAGAATGGCTATAGGGGCTTTGGATGGGCAAAGCCCAAATATACAAAAAGCAATATATTTGCACTACATCTATCCATCTATTTACTTCACATACCACTTTGATTTATGTTAAAACGTATATTTTCAAAAATAATACGGTAATTCATTTTTATTCGACAAATAATTGAAGTAATTATTGAAATAATTGTAATTGGTAATAAATTTTTAAATATGAAATAATTGTACTTGTAATGGTAATTTGATTTTTAAATATGCCCATAATTGTAATTGTAGTTTACAGCTCTGATTTGCAGTAATCACAAATTCAAGAAAAAATTAAAAATAATTTGATTCGAGGTCTGGGGAGGGCTTCAGCCCCTGTGGGTGCATGTAATAGCGCCAGCTGACATAACGCCCGCGGGCGAGTGTCATAACGCTCGCTTTCAGTGCGACATAACACACGCGCGCATTTTCAAAAATATACATTTTGCATTGAACGCGGGATTTTTCGGCTAGAAATATTATTTAAAGTACCATTCATTATGTTATCTCTTGAATCGAAGTACCGTTCATTATGTTTTCTACAGGTTGAGAGGAAGTATGAATCAAATTGGGAAATAAAAATGGCTGATGTCGACCTGCTTCCCTTGACGCGCGGAATGCGAGAGACAGATACTTATGGGCTTAGCGGTAAATGAGGATAAGACGAAGTACCTTCTATCAACGCGCAAGGAGTCTACGCTTGGACAATCTGTTGCAATGGGAGACTACAACTTCAAGGTTGTTAAGGAATTTGTCTACCTCGGAACGACGATAACCAGCGACAACAACACCAGTCTGGAAATCCGAAGAAGAATTACTCTTGCAAACCGATGTTATTACGGGCTCAATAAGGAGTTCAAGAGCAGAGCCCTCTCTCGGAAAACGAAAATTGCGCTATACAAGTCGCTTATCATCCCAGTCCTGCTATACGGCGCAGAAGCATGGACAATGACAAAAGAGGATGAGGCGGCAATTGGCGTGTTCGAGAGAAAAGTTTTTCGGAGGATTTATGGACCTCTAAGCGTTGGCGGCGAATTTCGCATCCGAATGAATCGCGAACTGTATGAGCTCTTTGGGGACACTGACCTAGTCAAGCGCATAAAACAACAGCGGCTGCGCTGGATAGGACATGTTACCCGTATGGATGATAACGCTCCAGCAAAGCGTGTGTACAATCGGCATGCGATCGAGTTGGGAGGCATTCCCCCGCAGGGTCGACCGAAGCGAAGATGGCGCGACCAGGTGCAGGGAGATATTGCGAAGCTGGGAGTGTCCTCCTGGTGGAATGTCGCTCGGGACAGAGGCGAGTGGCGGGCATTAGTGGCAGCGGCCGAGACCGTAAAACGGTTGTGATGGCCAAAGAAGAAGAAGAAGAAGATACTAAAATAAAAGAGTTCCAAATTCTTTTTCTTCAAGCAACAAGCTATTATGCAAGTGCACACAATCAAAAACTTGCGTTTGTATTAGTATATTTCAAAGAAAGAGAGAGAGAGCAGAGGCCAAAGCCTCTTGTCGACAGATACACTCTCTAAGAATCCGACATAATATACCTATATATATGTGACAAAACTGAAGAATTACAGAATAGAGTAAAATTAGAACTCATATTCCTTATTGTAAGCAATTCAACTTCTCATAAGAAGCTTTCAACAGAACAAAAATGTTTCTCAAATCAAATTTGTGTAAACAATTAAAATATTAAGCAATTCGATTTTCTTCTCCTTTCTTTTATTTTGTTTGTCTGGCACAGAAATAGAAAAACCAAAGTCAAGTTACATGGTATGACATAAGCAAATGGCGTTGTCAGCAATGGAGAGAACCACAACTGCACCCACCCACACACACACACACACACGCGTGCACAAAATCAATGTCAAGCCTGCAGAGTTCACTAAGCAAGGACATGGGGCAGACACAGAATCAACGCTTGACTGACGGCACATGCAGCTTTGCTCCTATGGTTTCCAGCTGCGAAATGATGCGCAAAACTCTGGATGCAATCTGAATGTTAGTTCAAGGGCAGAGGACAAGCAAGGAATCAGGAATGAGTTGAAAGCTCAATGCTATAAATAGTTAACTGACCGTTGTTGTTGTTCTTTTTTGTGTTTGGTTTTTCATTTTAAATCAAAAATCTCACCACATGGCGTATACGCAATGTGTCAAACTCACCACATTGTTCCTGGTGCGCGCATGTTGCACATCCTCTTTGCACTTGAACCATTGTCCATTGGCACCTCCAAACAGCTGCTGCTATCCTTTTCTTAAATTGCTTTTTCCCCATTTGTTAATTTGTTTTCATTTTTTGAACAAAACGTTTAAGTGCAACGCGTGCGCAGTTTCATATTTCTTGAGCTTCACTTTGAGTTTGTCTTTAATTTTTTTTTGTTTTTGATTTTTGTTGTTTGGCTTTAGTTTGTTGTGTGTTTTGATTTCTATGGAAATGAAAATGCTGATGATGAGTAATTTTTGTGTATCTATTGAAAGAATATTATATTTCCCATTCAAGGTCATTTCGTTAGCCCAGAAAATGCAAAATGCAAACTGCAAAATTGTTTAGTGACTCATGGACTGAGGCTGAAAGTTGATGCATTGAAATTACACAGAAAGAAAAATATGATAAAAATAAACTTTGAAGAGGCATTCTCTAGTTTCAAAGTTGAAAGATGATCGGCTTTAGGCCATAAACGGACATCTAAGGGCTAAAATGCGCTTAGCAAAAATTCTCGTTTGTTGGATTTGAGTACAATATTCTCATTTTATTTCTAATTATATTTTGTCTTGTATTTCTTGAACAAAATTGCTTTTGGCTGTAGTACGAGTGTGAAGGAAAGAAAGCCATCTGCATAGAGTTGTTTTTGTACCTTTCTCATATTTCGTATGTGTTGCTTGAATTATGGTAGTCGTTTTAGTTTTTTTTTTTTTCATTTTAAAACTTCTTTCCAACTTTTTCAAATGTATTCTGCGTCGAAACATATAACTTAACATATAAAATCATTAATCCAACAATCTAGAGAGAATCAAGCACCAAAACTAGTTCTAAAAAGTTTAGGTATCATTTTAAGGTTGTCTGTACACAAATATTTTTGAAGACTAAGCTAATTAGTTATGTTCTGTAAAAACTAGGGTGATAATTCGATTCTTTCCCTTACCGAACCGCAATTTGGAGCTTGGAAAACGAACCGTAAACAGCAAATTAAAACGGTTCGGTTCAACGATATGGCTGGTATTAAGATTCTACCTGCTGGTAGTGATTCTATATCTCTCTTTCTTTTAAATTTCAATCGCCATTTTCTACTATTGGTTGGTTAGCTTGCGCCATTCGACCCCCAACAAATAGATGATCCGTAGTTTCGTTGCGACCGGTGCTGTCCATAATTGTTTGATTTCCTTTTAACTCGAATATCGTTCATCCGATCTTTAAAATTCCTTCAGCGGATCGATGAAGAATCCCGAGTACTAAATATGTCCAGAAGGTTCGAACCTTCTATCTACAAAACTGTGGGAGATATGACGTTTTTTCGATATTGCGGGGGCGGGAGGGGGCGTGGCCAAAATTGAAAATAAACTTCATCTGCCTGCAAGTATCAGAAACATATGTTCCATACATGTCAAACCTCTATCTCTTACCATTCATACGGACAGACGGACACTTTTGCACAAACTTAATGTACTCTGTGTACCTCTGGTACAGAGTATAAATATTACCAATATAATGCCAAGCTCTTGATTTGTGAATCATTTAATAAGCTTTTGAGTCGAGGATCCTAAAAAACATGCTATTATGGGTTGGGATATAGGTATTTATATAAGTAAATCTAAACTTTTTCTAGAGGTTTTTTGAACTTTCCTGCCGATGAAAACACTCAGTCACCCAAAACCGACAAAATAATAGAAGAAGTCGTTATGCAGTTGGTCACTTTTTATACCCGTTACTCGTAAAGTATAAGGGGTATACTAAAGTCGTGCAAATGTATGTAACAGGCAGAAGGAAGCATCTCCGACCCCATAAAGTATATATATATGTATTCTTGATCAGCATCAACAGCCGAGTCGATATAGCCATGTCCGTCTGTCCGTCTATCTGTATGAACAACTAGATCTCGGAGACTAGCCACCAAATTTTGTATGTAGACTCCTGTTGTCCCTAAGCAGATCAAGTTTATTTAAAACTTTGGCCACGCCCCCTCCCGCCCCCACAAAATGTTGAATAACTCCTACAATTTTGAAGATATCCAGCTCATATTTTGCAGTGCAGTGTATGTGCCCAATATCTACAATCTCAGAAAGTTTCACAAAGATCGGATAAAAAATGACAGGTTATAAAAATTTAAAAAAAAAAGTTGCATACTTTTTGGCATAATGTTGAAATGTTCTCATTAATGTTAATGCTCTGTTAACTAACATAAGGGAAGGCTATACAACATGTATTTCCCTAAGTAACGGGTATATCGAAATCGGGCAGGACCGACTTTATCTTGCACTCTCATTTTATGTCTTAATTTTTGTTGAACCGAACCGAAATTTTGGGTTCGGAACAGATTCAGCATTTATTTCTAAGGAGGTACGGTTTAAGGTTCGGTTCACAGTTAAATGAAAGTTAGAGTTCCGGGTACGGACCGGTTCGCTTCAAAATCGGTTTGCAGACCTGCATTTAATACAGAATTCTTTCAGAGTTAGTAATTGCTCGCACATTTTGTAAGTCCAATTTCAAAGTCAAGTACTGGCTTGTTACGATTTTCCAATCGAAGTAGATTAAAAATTTTCAGAGTTCGCAACTTCTCACAAAGTTTGCGAATCTTTGATGTAAAATTCATTAGCAAACAATTTCAAGGTGCGTAGCACAAATTTATTTTTGAACCGAATCATTTTTAATTGTTTTTTTTTGTGTTGCTCCTGTTCGGGTTCGAATCTGACCTTCCGAAAATCATGGAGTATTCGACTCCGAACCGGTTTGCAGCTCTAGCATTTAAATTTCGAAAAGACCAAAGTAATCGAATTTCAGAATAAATATTTACCGAACCACTAAGCCGAACCTAAACCGTGGATCAGTTAGCTTCAAAACACTTCAGAATCGGAAATTTAAGTCTGTCGATAACAATCCCGACCGGTTGGCAACTCTGGCAAGGACAAAGATTTTCCAAAGAAGATGAAAGATAAAACTACGCAACAAGAAGGTCGAGTATATAAAAAGTTTGGTGGTGACTTAAGATAATTTTGTCGTGTGCTAAATACGAATATGTTTTCGGAAATGATACACATTTCGTCTGGATTTTGGCCAATTTGAGCGTAAAGTTGCTTAACTTGCATTTCGTGACCCTTTTTAGGCTAGTTTTATGAGGAACATTTTCGTTTGTTTTAGCTCAATTAAAAAAAAAACTACTCCAAATATTTCTAAGATTTTTTTAAGCGAAGATGTTCCATTTGGAATACATGTGTTAAAAATTACCATATGTTTTAACAGCATAGATATACATAAGATTCAATAAAAATGAGTAGCCAACTATAGTGATTTTGTATAGCATAGTTTTGGGCAGTAGACAATTTTATATTTTTAACACATGTTTTCAAAGTGGTATATCTTCTTTTGAAAAAATCAAAGAATTGTTTTAAATAAATTATTTTAAAGCTAAGAAGTAATAATGTAATAATAATATTAAAGAGTCTTAAAATAATAGTACAGGTTCCCCAAAAAAAGTGTCTACAAAGGTCCGAAAAAGCATTTTAAGCAACTTTAAGATCAAATTAGTATAAATCTAGACGTAAGGACCATTTTCGATAACAGATTCGTGTTAAGCACTCGGAATTCATCTAAAATTTCCAACATCCTTTCAAAATACTGAAAAAAGTCTAATTTTGTAAACCAAAACTACAGTTTAACGCCGAGTCTGAGAGGTAAAGTTTTAGATGATTACACAAAGCAACAAAATTCTATTCTTACACAAATGCTAAAAGTGGTGTATCTCCATTGAAAAAAATCGCAGAATTGTTTGGGATAGTTCATTTCAAAGCTAAGGAGTTGTACTTTCCGATAGTATCAAAGAGAGTCCAAACAATAGAATGGATTCCCCGAAAAACGATCCTAAAATGGGTAAAAAGCTGTTACTGTGGATTTTTGAGTAAAAAATATTTAGAAAGCGGAAAGGTAAAACTTTTTAACTAAGCCACAGCCGCCAGATCTTGTACTAGGACTTGTACTCATACTGAAACTTTTCCAAGTTGAAAATTTTGTGAAAAAGAAAAAGGGTAAGTATGTAGATTTCTTGACAAGAAAGTATTCAAAAGTTCTGAGTAACCAAAAGAAAAATCTAAAATTTATGAGGTCTGTTCTCGCTTCCAAATTGGTTAAATCTGAATTTCTTAGCGTTACGATTTCCAAAAAACGATTGAAGAATTCGTCTTAAAACGACTTGCCATCAAAAGCGTCAAATGAAAACTAAAGGAAATTTTAAGTTAAAAGGCAAATATCATAGAAAACATAAGCATTTCTGATTTCAAAATCGGAAACAGTTCTGCATTTTTTTGATTAACTTATTTATGACCAACGACTTTAAGAGGAAAAAATAACATTAAAAAATTTAAAAAAATCTAAAAAATTACATTTTTATCAAACATTTTTAGCACTTGTTTCTGTTGGAAACCCAAATTTATTGAAATCCAATTGCTCATTGTCTAGGCATTTTGCATTTTGTTTTTGTAAAATTTTCAGTTTTTCAGACCACAGAACAAAGCACACAAATACCACTGCGCACATACAAGTATGCATTGGTATGGGTGTGCATGTGCATGCGCAGTGCAATCAACGTTCAAGTTGGTAGGGCCCGCTGCTCTGTCGTGTTGTTGTTGTTGTTGACTTTTTCTCATTGCTTGTGCAGTTTTGAGTGCCTGCCTGACTGTGTGTCTGTGTGCGTGTGTGTGTGAGTGTATTGGCATGACTTCATTTCCTTTGTCGTAGGTCATCATCAAATAGAGAGAGAAAATGGTTTGAAAATGCACTGCATTTCATTTTAAAACAATTAAAACGTTATTTTTCACTAAATTTGTTGCGATTCACTTGAGTTTTGAATTTTTTTGAGTATTTTTGTTCGTTTTTTTTCGAATTGAAAAATGCATTAACCGTGGCCGTTGCAGGCATTTCAAAGTCGCGCTCTACACTGACAATAGGGTAGAGAACTTTTTCTCCAGAGTTGCCATCTTTTCTGGGCAAAAAAAAAAAAAGAATACCCGAAAGCCCCCACCGGAGCCGACGACAGCCTACGAAGAACGACGCCAACGCAGCGGCAGCAAAAATGGTAATAAAAGCAAATGAATCGCACCAAGTGCATCCAATGGACACTGAGAAACAATCAGACAGTTTATACAAGTATACAAGTACATGCATGTGTATGCACGTAGGTATGTGAGAGTTGGGTGGGGGGAGGGGATCCAAGAGCCGGCCGCTTTTTGCGTGGCAATTTGTTTGTGTGTACTGCAATTTTTGTTGGCGCTCTCTTCCTCTCTCTCTCTCTCTCACGCTCTGGCTGCCATTTGTAATGCAGGCAGAGCGCACTTGCTCCAAGTACATGCCAAGTACTACATACATATACACACATACATACATATGTGTAACCAACTATGCATGTGTGTGCTGTAATCTACAATTTTATCAAGATTGATGATGCTTACCAGTGTTGAAAAATAAAGCCGCCCACACAGATCGTTGATCGCGATCAGCACCTGTCCTGCAAATTTCGATACAACAACAGCAAACGGTAGCAGCAGTGGCAGTGACGACAGCAGCACCAGCGACAATGACTTTTGTAAGCACAGACGACCAAATCCGACGGCAATTGCCATATAACGGAAAACGACGCGTAAACGCAGAAATTATGCACATACACACAAGAGCAGTAGCAGCAAAAACAACAACAACAACCACACCAACAGCAGCAGCAAGCGGCTACAATCGACGCCGACAATCCGAACCGCGATGTGCAACGAAACTTTTGCAAATGAAATGCAGCCCCAGCGAACTGCCGCGGCCACAAAAGAAAGCTGCGTCGTTGTCGGCGTCGACTGCAGCAGCAGCAACAGCCACAACACCAGGAACAACCAGGGGAGTGCAAATATGACAAAAAAAAAGTTGCAAAATTCAACATTGCTTCCTCTCTCAAGCGTTCGCTCTTATCTTGTGAACGGGTGCTAAAAAAGCTAAGAGAGCACAGTTGCTGGCTTGCTGCTCTTTATTCAGGTGTGTGTGTGTGTGTGTGTGTGCAGTTGCATTGCCCTGGGAAATAAACATGTTTGCGGTCTTAAGGCAAATTTAAAAGCATACTTATAGGCGGTGGGCCAAAGGATGTCTTCCCCTGCGGGATAATTGATCGCCTACGACGATTATGCTATGAAATTCATGATTTCTTCAATTTGCATTGCTGCATATTTATGTTCCAGGAGAAGATGATTAAGAGTCAGTTTTAAAACGATCTCTTCCTGTCAGGCTAGAAAAATATAATAAAAAGCCTGAACCGAACCGGACTTAAGGGTTGGGGTTATGCAGCCTTGAATATAAGATCTGTCTGCTATGTCAAAAATCCATTAATTCAAAAAATGTCCGGCCATTTAGAACTCAGACAGTCAACCCTTTTTACACTGGGCGCAGCATAGTCGAAGCGGCGAAAACCCAGGTCTGTTTGTAGACTAGTGTGAAAAACAAGAAAGATAGTCGGTTAAGCCCGACTATAACATACTCTGAACCTGTGAATTGCTGCCCATCACCGTTGCGACCGGTGCTGCCCATAATTGTTGTGTTTCATTTTAACGGATCGATAAATAATCCTGATTACTAAATATGTCCAGAAGAAACGAACCTTCTATATTGAAAACTGTGGGAGATATGATGTTTTTACCAATTTTCGGGGGCGGGAGAGGCGTGGCAAAAATTTAAAATAAACTTGATCTGCCTGCAAGTATAAGAATCATTTGTCCCATACATGTCAAACCTCTATCTCTTACCATCTCTGAGATCTGTTTGCTCATACGGACAGAAGGACTCTTTTGAACAAACTTAACGGGTGACAACTTAAAATCTGCACAAACTTTGAAAGAGCGCGGCCTTATCTAAGCTTTACATAAAAGCTTTCGGGATGAGCAAGAACGTCTTCGTGATCGCGTTGTAAAATTCTACTAAATGCACACTGACAAAGGTAAAGTGTTTACAGTAAACCATTTTACCCAAGAGGGCAAGTCCAAACTCACTATTTATAGTATTTTGCAACGAAAAATAATAAAAAGAGAAGTTGGAAGTGCTTTCCGACGAAAGCAAACATTATGACCGATCAAGCTGTCAGAAAGCTAACCCAACTTTTTTACAAAAAAGACAATATAAGGCAACAAGATGCAGCCAGAAAATTTAATTGCAGCCAACAACACATCAGTAAAGTGCTGAAAAAGAATAATATTGTTGCCCGACGTAAGCAAAGAGCACCAAGTCACACACCTGACCAAATTCAAACTGTCAAATCTCAATGTCGGTGGATGGGCAACCAATATCGTTTCAAAGGAACGGAACCCAACAAACTTGCCGCAGTGTCGTCCAATTAAAGATTTTTTTGGAAGTCTGAGTGCTGCAGTTTACAAAACCAACTGAAAGTCCAAAAATATCAAAGAACTGACCAACAGGACTCGCTTATGTACCCGGAAATACGACCCCAAGGTCGTATTGGCCGCCTGCGGAGACATTTTCCGGAAGCTACGTCGAGTGGCTGATAACGGTCCTTTCGACCAAATCCATTGATGCGATTTTTTTGTATATGAAGTCATAAATAAACTGTAAAATTTTCATAAAGATCCGTTGAGAATTGTGGTTATGGCGGCAGATTTTTAGTTGTCACCAGTTAATATACTCTGTTGTGACCAATGACTTAATTTATAAGCTTAATGCCTTGTGTCATTGGAATATTAAATAAAAAATAGGGGAAAGTTAACTTCGGTTTGAACGAAGTTTTGTATACCCTTGCAGCCTCCATTGAAAACAAAAAAGTTTTCCAACTTATACTATATAGATGACCGAACATGGGAAAGGATAGTAAACTAAGAAATACGAAGTTTGGACGCGTTTCCATTGAAAACAAAAAAGTTTTTCCTACTAAAACTAATTTTTCGACCGATCGTTCCAATGACAGCTATATGCTATAGTCATCCGATCCGGCCGGTTCCGCCAAATGTGCAGCGTATATGTACCAAAAGACTTCGTGCAAAGTTTGGTGAGGATAGCTTTAAAATTGAATAAGAAAAACCTTTTTTGTTTTTAATGGAAACGCCTCCAAAGTACGTATTTCCCAGTTTACTATCCTTTCCCATGATTTCACTAAGTTTGGTCGAAATCGGATGACTATAGCATATAGCTGCCATAGGAACGATTGGTCGAAAAACTAGTTCTAGTGAGAAAAACTATTTTGTTTTTAATGAAAACGTCTTTACTTGGCTTACACTATTTTATATACTTTTCAATTCTAAAAGTTTGTAAGTGGAGACAGCTCCCATAACGATCGGTCGAAAACTAGTTTTTTTGTTTTTAATGAAAACGTCCTTTTTATTGGCATATTCTTATTTTGTATACGTTACCACATTTCTACAAAGTTTTATCAAAATTGGATGACTATAGCATAAAGCTGCAGTATGAATGATCGGTCGAAAATGAAGTTCTAATGAGAAAAACTTTTTTGTTTTAAATGGGATCGCCTCCAAATTTCGTAATTAACAGTGTAGTATGATTTTCTATGATTTCACAAAGTTTGGTCGAAATCAGACATCTAAATAGTATAGATCCCATACAAAAGTAAGGTCCAAAAAGTAGTCTTAGTTAGATATGTATCAACAGCTAAAAATAGGGGAAAGTTAACTTCGGCTCGGCCGAAGTTTTGAATACCCTTGCAGCTTCCATTGAAAACAAAACAGTTTTTCTAACTAAGACTACTTTTTGGACCTTACTTTTGTATGTGATCTATACTATATAGATGTCTGATTTCGACCTGTGCGGAGAATATATCAATTTTGAAATCTTGTCAAAATACTTCTGCCCACCTCCGTTCGGACAATTCGATTAATATTTTCTAACCCCAGCAGCTGATTGTGGACTACTTATGAATTATTGAAAGCGGACTTTCATTCGATAAAAATTTCAAAATTGTAGGGCTTTTTGTTTAAAAGATAAAATGGTTTATTTATGAAAAAATTGTTTGTCAAAATAATTATGCCGACTAGTGTATGTCTTAAAATGTAAAAGTACCTGCGAAAAAAATTTCAAAAATTTCATTTTCGATATGAAACAATTTATTGGATTTTTAAAATATTAAAATAAATAGTTTTTCTTACTTTTTTAACTTGCAGTTTTACCAAATACAGTTAAGCGTGCGTGAGTTTCCTTACAGCTGCTTACACACCTCTAGCACAAACAAATTCGTCTTGTCCAACACAGCAGCTGGTTTCAGTGTTGTTAAACTCTACGAGCACCTACCGTGTGTTGTGCGCTGTCTCTCAACGAGCAAAGAAATTTTTTAATTTCTATTAATTAAAATACAGAAATCCATACAAATGGCTTCCATACTGCGTACGGGGAAACTGTTGCGCTACTTTGCCGGCTTTACGCGCAATGTGGTGGTCAATTCGGTGCGGGAGAATGAGAGCAGCCAACTGCTAGCACAGGCGCCTTGCATTTGCAGCCAGTTCCAGAAGTAAGTGTGTGCCGGCAGCATTACGCAATGCAAGTAAATGTTTATGTAAATTAAAGTATATCCCTAAGGAGAAATGAGTTTTTGTGTCAAGGATGGACACAACTTGTGCAACTGTTTACATAACCTCACCTCACCTAATTTTCTCCCTTCAGCGGCTTTGCCAGCCATGCCGCCGCCCCAAAGGCCGAGTTAAATCTGGATAGGCAAATTAAACGCCTGGATCAGGATGTACGTCGCATTGGCCGCATCTCGCGTCGCGATCTGGAAGAAGTATTGGATGAGATACGCACACATCGCACGGCCACCAGTTCACAATCTCTGCTGGTCATCCGCTGTTGTGGTAATCTGGTGCCCGAGGAGTTGCCCGAGGTGCGCACTGCCCTGGTGCAGGAAATCTGGAAAACTCTAAATGCCCTAAATGTGCCCATGGACATCTCGCACTATAATGCCTTGTTGAGGGTTTATCTGGAGAATGAACATCAATTTGCGCCCACTGACTTTCTGGCCGAGATTGAGGCCAAAGGCATTGAGGCCAATCGTGTGACTTATCAGAGATTGATAGCACGTTATTGCCAGCAGGGTGATATTGAGGGAGCCACCAGAATCTTGGAGTTTATGCGGGGCAAGAGCTTGCCGGTAAACGAGAATGTGTTCAATTCGCTGATCCTGGGACACTCACAGGTAAGTTTTTTCTTTGAATAAACTTTACACCCGGTCACCCCTCTCAGCTGTTGGCGCCAGCTTTTTAGTAATTAGCCATGCAAAAGCTTCTCAAACTGCGTTTCTCTTGTGCGAAAATTAGAAGCGCACAAGCCAAGAGAATTGAGAGAGGTTCGGTTTTGGCCCTTTGGGGCTGTGTCAAGCCATTTTACATACATTTTACACAAGGCATTTACTTCCTCGGTTTCAATAAAAGTTGATTTTAAATAAAGGATGTTCTTTACTTTTCTTTATGTGGATATAAAATAAATTGTCTAGTTTCTGAAGAATATTCGACCAAACAGATTTAAAAAATTTGAAAATTAAAAAAAAATATGAATTGAAAGTAGTTTCTTGCATTTAAAATTGAAAATAATATTTTTTTTTTTCTTATTAGGCCAATGATTTGGAATCCGCTCGCGGCATTTTGGGTGTGATGAAGCAGGCTGGGCTGGAGCCCAGTGCAGATACTTATACCACTCTGCTGTGTGCCTTTGCTCGTCATGGAGATTTAGAAGCCTTGCTTACCACCCTCAGTGAATGCGAGCAGAAGGAGATTATTCTACTGGACAAGGACTTGCTGGACATAGCCTACACCTTGACAGTAAATGGCAATGGTGATAAGGTGACTGAGGTTCTAAGCAAACTGCGCCTCTCGCCGGGTTTCAATCAAGATGCTGTAAATGTTATTCTACGTCTGGTCAACAAGGGGCATGAGGATGTGGCCCTAGACTTGTTACGCCTCATGCCACGTATCACACGTGTTAATGGTGAGCAAGTGGACGTGGGCTCCTTCTTCATACGCCAAATGGTTAAGGCCAATCGTCCGGTGGAGAAGATCTTGAGCATTTGTAAAACTCTACAGTCGGAGGGTCTAAATCCCAAGGCTTTGGCCATAGCCACCGAGGCTGGTTTGACCAATGGTGTGGTCAACAATGCGTTGCCTTTGCTGCAAGAGATGAAGAATGCTGGCTTACCCATTAGACAACATTATTTCTGGCCCTTGATCTGTTCGGCTGAATCCAATCAGGTGCTGGATATAGTACGACGCATGCAACAGGAATTTGCTGTATTTCCCAATTCAGAGACCATACGAGATTATGTGATTCCTCATCTAAAGGAAAAGAACTGGGAGCGTGTGGTTACAGTCCTGCGAGATGCTGGTGTGCCCAATTCTACGGCCATTACCTCGGCTGTGTATTCTGCTTTGGCAACGCATCAAATGTCTGAGGCTGCTAAGCTTATGGAACAAAATCGTGTTTATTATGTGCCTGCACTGTTCCGTCAGCCTTTGATTTTGGCCTTGAGTCATACAAATGATTATAGTTCATTTATACGTTGCATCAGGCATATACATGAAGGATTACAGCTACGTGCGGGCAAAGCAGAGGAGGAGGAAGCAGTAACCAGTGAAAATGAAGCTGTGGTTGTTACGGAACCACGACAGAATACACCCGATGTGGTGGGCAGCATAGTGTACGAGACAGTTGTTTATCTTAAACGAGATCGTGTGGCCTCACTGGAGAAGATACTACAGGGTTTGGTCAAGCAGGGCTTGTCCATAAGCAGTAACAGGGCTAATGCATTGTCTGAGCTGCTGGGTGCTGAGATGACTTCCCAAATATCGGAACTATTGGGCAAGCTAAGCTCTGGTGAACTGGAACCCACACCATTGCCCCACAGTGGCAAGCGTTCATTGGATTCCTTGTCCATAGATGGTAAGTTCTAGACGGTGTCTTGAATTTCAAATCGTATCTTCCTCGATTGACTTTGCGCTCTATTTATCTGATCGTTTTAAAATTCTCAATATTAGTAGCCAATGCTTGCAGATTACCTCTTACAATCCAGGATCATAAATTCTACTCATTTCTGAACTCTAAACGCAAATCGAAGGCATTTCATCCTACTCTTCACTATCAGAATAAGAATGAATCTTTCGAAATTAATATTGCTAATTTAATTGCCACCTTTTTTCAGTCGACCTATTCATCACAGTCCATCAATTCTTATACTCCATATCCCAACCCTCTACCTCACGCGAATATCAATTTTTTTTTTCCTTTTTTAAAGAAAGTAATGTTTTGCATAGTTCATTTACGACTGATTTATCTTTCTCGGCTGGTCCTGACTTCTGGGCCCGGACTTCTGAGCCCGAACTTTTGGCAAAAACTTAAACTATGTACAATATGATAAAAAATGGGGGCCCGTGAGTTGTACCACCGGGCCCGTACTTCCCTTCCTCTGGGCCTGTTTTTACCCATATTGTAACTTAGCTTTAAATAGCTGATTCGGTCTCGCTTCAATTGTCAGCTCCGTCTAGTACTCCTGCAGTCCAATTTCTAAATGTATCGCATAGTTGAGTGTGTTTTGTGGGATCCAAATCCCTTTTATAAAAAACCTTAGACGTCCTCATATTAAAACCATCCCCATACTTGAGATGAGTAGAGCGTTATCGCCTTATTTGGTGCTAGGATTGTCATATGTTAGCCTTAGGAGATAGTTCAAATTTCTTAATATCGCTGCTTGAGTATCTTTTAGTTTCAGTTCAGCATGTCTGTCAAACTCCATATTACCAGTAACAGTCATTTCAAAGTATTAAAGTGACTTTTCTATCTCCAGCTGTTATCCATTTAGGGTCCATGACTCGTTGTTTATTTGTATCCCTCGGTTATCACGTACGACTAGTACCTTAAATTTATCGCTGTTAATATTTAAGCGCGGTGTCCACTCGACCCCAAAAAGACTACATATTGCCACTACGTTCTGTTACCAATTACGTAGCGAGTAAAGTGCTGTTTATTCTCATTTCGCGCGAAATTATGAGAGCACACGACTTGGTTGTCTCTGGTTGTCTCAGATGCGAGCAGATGCGAGACGTATTTAACGCTGCAAATGGGACGCAGTGAATGGGACTCGGTGTGCGTGGGTGTGGGCACCTGGATTAAGAACATTGACTACTCCATTGAGGGCTTTTTGGTATGTTGAACCGGTCACCTACTGATGAGAAGGACTCCCGTTTTGCCAACATCCAAACTGCATAATGCAATGGCGATCCAATCGATAACAATCACAAAATCATATCAATCTAACAAAGAAATACTTTGCTGGATTTACATCTAATTGCACATCACGCCCGTTCACCAGCTCGATCTAACAAAATTAGTCGATTTTTGATCGTCGATTTATGCTGGTGAACGCCACCATTGTTCTGTGTTCAACAGCTCAAAACATTAATTTTCAGTTAAGTTAAAAGTTGTGTTGCCTCCGTGTCCCTCCAATGAAACTTGTTTTAAAACACTTAACAATTTTTATAGATTCTTTGCAAAATTTCGGTTATCATGTTGATAACAGCAGATTAGCAGACTCTGTTAAGAATCTGCGAAACATCGTCTATTTCGCGTGTAATTTTCCGCGTCGAGTTGACACCGCGCTTTAGGTTTCAAGTGTTTCAATAAGACTGCGTAGCATTTATCATGTTTTGCAACTGCGAAATTAAAAATGTGTCCACACATTTTGACTCCCCCTGGAAGATACTCTGCAATGTCACCTACAAAGCGAGGAAAGAGCAGAGGGCTGAGTAGTGTTTCACACCTTGATTCGTCAGGAATTCTTCTGATAGTGCATGTCCATCCCATACCGTAGTAGTGTTGACGCTGTACAGGCTTCGCAGGATTGCAATCATTTTTGACGATATACCCTTACAGAGGGTATTATAAAATTGTGCGGATGTTTGTAACGCATTGAAGGAAGCATCTCCGACCGTATAAAGTATATATATTCTTGATCAGCATGACGAGCTGAGTTCATTTAGCCCTGTCCGTCTGTTTCTATGCTATCTCCTCCTTCAGTTTGATGGAAATTAGACATCTTTGTTAACCAAATAAATAGCTCCATTAAATTGCACTCTCTTTTCTTTCACAGAACTGGAACGTTTCATCACCAATGTGGAGGCGAAGGGTGAAAATGCCAACAATATCAAGCGCCAGTTGCTCAGTGCCTGTTTCCGCTCTCACAATCTGGAGAAAACTCAGCAAGTCATACAGAAACTGGAAAATGAGAAATTTCAAATACCCATTGGAGTCTACGCGCAGCTCATTGATCTGTATACCCACCACAAGCTTAGCTCTGATGCCTTGGCCAGCTATGCTCAGCTAAAAGCCAAAGAACCCAGCTTCCAATTGGACAATTTCAAGGCAGTGCGTTTGGCTGATCTTTTAATGCAAGAGGAACGTGTCGAAGAGGCTTACAAAGTTCTGGAGGAGAATAAGAAGGAAACCACCTTTAATGAGAGCGAAGGTAGCTTCAATTATATCAGCACAGTGTGGCGTGTGCTTAATTCACTGGCCGAGGCGGGCCAGCCAGAGAAATTGAAACGTCTTTTCGATGCTCTAGTCTCGGGCAACTATATAGTGCCCACCAATGTGCTACTGGGTCCCTTGATCAAGGTACACCTGACCAATGATAACATACCCAAGGCCATTGATACATTCGAGGAGATTTGTCAGAAATATAAGGCCACTCCCTGGAAAAATGAATTGGCCTGCCGACTCATACAAAAAGAGGATGCCGTAAATCTACAAAGATTAACAGATCTGAGCACCGGCATTCATGGAGAAGTGAATAGTTTGTATGATTTGGTGTTTTCCTTTGTGGAATGTGGACGCGTGCGTCAGGCTAGAAAGATTTTGGAGACTCCCGGACTGCGTACACGTCCCCAGAGAATAAGCAATGCCTGTGAACGTTACCGCAACGAGGGTATGCTACAGCCACTGGAGGGTTTGATTGAGGCCACCAAAGATTTGGGTCACATTGATAGAAACAAAATCTATTATACGCTGCTGCTGAGCTATGACAAGGCTGATGAGGCGGAGAAAGCTTTGGGTTTGTGGACTAAAATGCAAGAGGAGGCCATCACACCCACAGATAGCTTTCTTTTAAAACTGGCCGAGCTGCTGCAGAGAAAGCATATCGAGGTGCCTTTTGTGGTGCCACAAACGCAACAGTCAAACAGCAAAATCAAGATCAAAAGCAAGGCTGTGCCCGTGCCTAAACCAGCGGCACCTGCGGCTGATCCTGCTCCCGCTGTACCTGCCACACCTAAACGCTCTCCCTCAAATGTGGCTGGTTTCCGTAAAGCCATTTCGTCCAACGATGCAGATGCAGCCATTTCATTTAGACAGAACTTTGTTAGTGGCGAAAAGGTCAGTGTACTGGACACTTCGCGTCTCATCGAACTTCTGGTACGTGCCGATCGCCTTTCGGAGGCCGGCAAATATGTAGACGAACTTATGGCCGAGAAATTGCATCCTCAACCCAAAATCTTTAAATTCTATCTAAACAAAGTGGCGGCTGCTGGTGACTTGGCTACTTTGGAAAAGATTGGCCAACAATTGAACGATGAACAGAAACGTATGGTGTCCTTTGATAATCGCTATTGTCATGCCAATATTGTGGCCGGCAAGGCTGAGGAATTCCTTAAGAAACTAACTACTGAAATTGAGGCCGCAAAAACGCCCGAAGAGGCGGCCAGACAGGCGGAGAAATTCCCAAGAGGTGGAGCTGTGGGTATACTGGATAAGCATCCCGAATTGGTGCCACAATGTAAGTTTAGCTACTAAAAACTATTTCACATCACTAAACATTTCCCCCCTTCTTTCAGACGAATCCCTGGCCGAGAAATATGCCGCTCACAATCAACTGGGACCAATGAATGTACTCTGGATGCATTTGATATCCAATGGCCAGGAGGTGGCCTCCAAACAAATCTGGGACAAACACTTGTCCAGTGCACCACGTCTCATGTTTCAGCGTGTTTTGCAGACCGCACGCGAACAGCAAGACGAAAAATTGGCCTCCACCGTCATTTCGCAGCTGAGAGGTAGCAAAATATCCGAGGGTGCCATCGGCAATGCCTACTCCTGTCTTATTGACATTCAAACGAACAAGAACAACACCGAAAAGGCTTTGGATGTGCTCTCCAATGCCATTAAAGATGTCTCACTGGAGCATATCAATCGCACGGCCTTACTTCGTCTAAAACAGGCGGTCGAAGAGAAATCCCAAAAGTTTCCTCATACAATTCCCGAGAAGAAAACCAAAGCCAATGAGTCTAGCTCTTCCTCTTCGTCGTCAAGCAGCAGTGATGATGATGATGTCAAACCTAAAATACCCGAAACTGTTCCACCCAAACCTGGACAAGTTTAGATTCGTTGGCCTAGCTCTAGTTTAACATAATTACCAGTTTATTTTTAAAGTATTCGCTTATGGATAATTGTTGTCAAAAAAAAAAACAGATTGTAAACTAAATAAATTTAGTTGTTTTTTGTTATTTTGCAAAAAGTTGAAAGAATTTCTGATTTGATTCTGCATTCAAAGAAAATAACCGATCTTTTATACTTTAACATAACCAGAAAAGTTTCACACAACTTGGTAAATGCAGCAGCACCCGCAGATGAGGACATCTGACATCACACAAGACTCTTAAAAATACTGAGATTCAACCATCCACAACGAAAAACACATTAATAATTCCGTCCGAAAACTAAGCTCCATCATCATTCCTCAGACAACAACACCTAAGCACGTTTGTAAATCAACAAACAGCTACATACATAGAACTTCTAGCCACGATGAGAATGACAAAGCTGGCCCAAAGAATCGTCTAGGACAAGCGGAACGCGAGCTTCGCAAAGCACTCTAAGCACCTAGCTTAAGCTCAATTTACACGACCTGATCGCTCAGCTGAGTTTTTTAGAACTGAGTGTCAAAAAACTCAGCTGAGCAACTCAGTTCAGCGTTTACACATGTCTGAGAAACTTAGTTGCGTCAGTTACAAAACCAATGGATCATTGAAAGTTCTGCTGTGCGGACAGTTCAATTTGAGCCGGTTCTATTACACCTGATCGCTCAGCTGAGTAGGCTCTAACGCCTGTTTACATGTGCTGACAGATACTCAGACACGAAACTCAGCTGAGAGATCAGGTCGTGTAAATTGGGCTTAACATCAAAAAATTATCTCCCACAAGCACTTAATTTGACTAAAAATGTAGCCACCATTTTGTGGAATCAAAGAGGAAGATGGGCCAGCAACAATGTAAATAAAGGCAGCAGCAGTCTTTATAAAGGGTGATTTTTTAAGAGCTATAGGAAAGTTTTAAAAACAAAACAAAAATTCAGAAAAATGCATGAAATCTTTATTTGAATCGATGTACGGTCCATAAATTAATGTTTGGATTTCGCTTCTCAAGCGGGCTTTTTTGGCTTGCCCCAAATGTCTAAAGGCGTTAAACGCGATAGCGTAATAAAATGTTCACCGAACCGTCCAATAAGTCGTTGCGCGGGCTGTGTGGCTGTGGCCCGTCTTGTGAACCACATGTCTGCAAGTCGGCTTTTATTTGGGCAGGTGGACGGGGCGCGACTCTCATCTTTGAAGAAGTACGGTCCAATGATGCCCCAGCCCATAAACCGCACAACTGACTTTTCTGGATGCTGGTAGCTCTGCTGCTTCTGGCTGTATTCCTCAAAATCGAATCTGTTATTACGTAATTGGCCAAAATGAGCTTCGTCGCTGAACACAATTTTTCGGTAAAAAGTGGATCTTGGCCAACTTTCCAAAAGCCCATTCACCAAAAATTCTATTGCGGTGGTCGTGGGCTTCAGTTCTGCCCAGCTGTATTTTGAAATGCTTCACACCTAAACCTTCGCAAAATTTTCCACGTGGTTGGTAACAGAGGCCTTACGGAACGGCGGCGACGTGATGGTCTCTTAACCTGCGTATGATTTTCCGTCGCCTTCGTAAGGTGTTGGTGGTTTAATGTCAACAATGTAAATGGTGCGATTGTCGCGTGCGAGTGGTGTTCGCTTTTTACAAAGCGTCGTTGTGACGTTTGTTAAAAGACAAACTGAAGAGTTTGCAGTGAAACAAAACCGAAATGCATGTTTGCCAAAAAGATCTCAATTAAATATAATCGCTCTCTTAAGAATCATAAGAACCCGGGCGACGCCGGGTATTCAGCTAGTAATAAATAATAATAAATATGCTCAATATACACACACATGATAAAAAGCCGCTAATTCACACACAAATGAACATTATTTCTCGGAAGTCAATATCATTTATACTTGCATCTACCGTTTTAGTTTTACATTTCAGCCAAGCATCTCTATGCTTAGCTTTTAAATGTTCCTTTATGTTTGTCGAGTGGCCTCTGGTCTTTATAAAGGGTGATCCATTTCGAGGCGTCTTTTTTAATTGGGTGTCGATATCATTATTATTACCCTAAACATTATTCTCTGACACTTACTTTTCAAAAACCCCAAAGGAAACAAGAAAGAAAGTCGGTCAAGCCCGACTATTATATACTCTGTACCTGTGAAGTGCTTCCCATCACCGTTGCTGCACAAAATTGTTTGTTTTCCTTATAACTCGACAATCGCTCACCCGATCTTTACCATTCCTTCGGCGGATCGATAAAGAATACCAATTTCTGAAAATGTAAACCTTCTATCTATTAAACTGCCGAAGATATGACGATATTGCGGGGCGGGAGGTGTAAATAGCCTATTAAGGCCCCCTTCTGGTCTAGAAAATGCAATCTTCGATTTTTTATTTTTAGCTTAGATATTCAAAAATATTATCCCAAAACGATTTTTCAAAATTCGGAATACCTTCGGAGATAAGAGCCATTTTAGTGAACCAAGGTGACCCAAATTTCTTAGCAACTGCAAAGTTTAAACTTGTTTTTCTCAAAACCACGCTTTTCAAAATGGTTCACGATCACACTCGTGCGTTTACTTGGCTTGGTTGGGCTCGAAATGATCGCAAGCACATTGAGTCAGAACAAGTCATAATTAGCCTTTCTGCCAGCAATGGCCAAGCCTTTCTACTAGTGTTTACTCGCAACAGAATTTACTCGCACGTACTCTGCTGGTTGACGGCGAGCTTCGACAAGCCTCTTATGCAATTGTTGTTGTGTTTTTGAGAGCTTGTGATCGTAACAGTTCGCAGGAGATCTTTGATTTCGGCAAGAAGTACTCACGGTGACTCGCGGCCGAAGCTAGGAGTAATCGAGAGTATTTGTACTGAACGAGCTTTACTCATGACGGCTCGCAGCAAAACTTAGATTTTAGCAACAAGTAGCTTGCGACGACTCGCGGCGGCAAGCCTTGAGCGCTGAGCGATTGTACTCATGGCGGTTCGTTGCAGTTCTCTGCTTCTTTGGCTAACTACGTTGATTTTGCTGGCTTGGCAGATCTTCAGAGCGCTTCTATGAGAATTGTTTCTGCATATACGGAGGGATTGCTCACTAAAATACTTTAAAAATAAACATAAATTTTCTTTTATTTTGTACATGTTTTGTATATAATTGTTTATAAGCTGTTTTCGATCGGTTTCTTTGTACAGAGTTTTAACATAAAATATTTAGCAAATTATTCTTAAACTAGTCCACTGATGCTTCGGTTGCAGTCCTCAAGCGCGTCCCTTAGACATGCTGCGTCCGCGAGGGCGTCTGTGCGAGCTGCGTTCTCGTTCCCTATGCGAACGATCGCGTGTGCGATCACGATCATGTTTCCGTTCTCTCTCATCCCGTAAGCGATGCCTTTCGCTTCTTTCTCTCTCTCGTTCTCTTTGTTCAAGATCACGTTCATTTCGTGGTTCAACACGACGTTGACGTTCTGGTGATGGCTCACGCTTGCGCTGGTGTTGTTGGTGTGGCGCATGTCCATTAGTTCGAGACTCACCATGGCTAGCGGGTGGTCCCTCCAGATTAAACTCATCACTGTCTCTATGTTTACCCCTGGACTTGTGGTTATCGTGTTTGCTCTGCTCCTTTCGTTGGACTTTGGCCTTGGGTTCGGCATCGCTGTCATGGCTGCTGCTGCTGGAAGAGGATGCAGAGGAGGAGGAGGAGCTGCTGCTCGTGTCTGAACTGCTGCTGGAGCTGGTGCTTTGAGCACGTTTACGCTTGCGCTTGGACTTTTTCTTGGCAGCCTTTTTCTTCTCTTTTTTGTCCTTTTTGTCTTTAGATTTTTTCACTTTCCGCTGCTTTTTGGGCTTCTTTTTGCGTTTATCCTTGCGTTTGCGCTTGCGTTGTGGCTCACTGGAATCCTCTGAGCTGGAAGATTCGCTATCGCTGTCCTCATCGCTGGAACTGGATTTTTGCTCTTCCTCAGCACTGGAACTGCTGCTGGAGGAGGAAGCTACAGCTACTGCTGTCGCCGCAGCTGCTCCGCCTTCCTTGAAGGGATTGCTGGCCAGTAACTCAGCATTAATGGCCGGCACCACCTTGGGAGCATTCTTCAAAAACCTTCTCAAATCATCAGTCAGTCCGCCCAAACCAATGGAGGTAAAGAAATTGATGGAAAATCGTGTATTCCTAGGATTATCCTTGGGAAATAGTCCAGCCAAGCTCTCCACCAGCACCTCCTCCTTTAGTTTGCCATTCAATTTGCCCAAACCCATATACTCGGCCAGCTCCTGGAACAATATCTTAATGAAAATGCGACTGGATGAGGTGGTGTCATCCTCATTCAGCTGTATGCAATCCAGCACATCCCAACTGATGGCATCGGTGAAAAGTAAATGGGCAAAAAATTTGCTCACATTTCTCAAACGATTCGTGTCCAGTCGATGGGTGGTCTGATAGGTGTCCTTGAAGATCTCCTCAAAGGGTGGCACATAAATCTTGTTGATGTTGCAGAATCGCTGGGCCAACAGACCATAGAATTTCTCATAGGTGCGCTGCTCGGCACAGCAGTCGAGAAACATGTGACACAGCTCCACCTCCTGGCCCGGTTTCAGTTGCATTTTCATCAATTTGTGTGCACATTCCTCATAGTCCAAACTGGAATTGATGGTCAAATAGATGGTACGACGCAGTGCAATTAGATTCGTCTCGGTGTTGTCAATAATATCGCCGGCTTCTGTCTTCGAGGGATCCTGCTCACCATTCGAGCCGCTGCCACCAGCCGAATCTGAATCGGAGTCCGAACCAGAGCCAGAGGAGCCGCTACCAGAATCGCTGGCATCACTGCCCAAGATTTCGCGACTCAGACCCTTGTATTTGTCCTCATTTTCCGCATAGTTGTCGTCAAATTTGAAAACATCTGCAAAAAAGGTAGGAAGAAGTCATAAGAATTAGCCACAACACTTAACAGAGCTGTAAACTACAATTACCATTACCATTACAATTTTTCAGATAATTAAAAACAATTCCTGATTACGATTTTTTGGTAATCGTAATTGTAACTTGTTAGTGATTATTGCAAAAATTCACAAGCGGTCCAGAGCTACATATATCATAGAAGTTATTTAAGTTACGAAATTGAAATTTGGTATGTAGGTTGGTAATATGGAGTTGGATAATTTTCCGGTTTAGAACCGGTTTTAAACTGGTTCAAAAGTGATTTAGAGCAGCGATGTTCAAGAAGAGCGAGACCAAAAAGTGAGTGTGTATTGGTGTGCGATATCAAAGCGACACAGCCCAGCTTCGAACTGCCCTGTTCGACGTCTGGTCATCGAATGCAAGCAAAGAGCCGATTGTGCTCGGCCCCTGGGGGCTATGGAGGAACATCGCTGATTTAGAGCCATATTTCAGAGTAACTTAAGCGATGAACTTGAACTTGAGCGATGAAATTTGTAGTTATCCCAACTTAAAACTGTTAATATCGGTTTGAAAATTACTTATAAACGCTTTCATAAGAATCATATTTCGGGTATTCAGCTAGAAAATAAATAAATTACATAAATAATTCCACTTTTCAAGCAAAATTACAGGAACAATTATTCAAGTAAATGTAAAAGTAATTACAATTTGAAATAATCATTGAGTAATCGTAATTCCAAGTTACAATTACGATTACTAAAAAAAAATCGTAATCAGGAATTGTGTTTTTCATTATCAGAATAATCAAGATTGTTATAATAAAAAGTAATAAAATACGGCAAACAATGATTAGATTACAGCTCTGCCGCTTAGTACACTCACTTAGTATATCCTCAGTTTCGGTGGCCTCGTCCAGCATCATTAGATGCGTAAATTGATCATCCTCCTCCACCAGCTCCAGCTCATCGACAATAGCCTGATGATCCTTGAAACCATCTTTGCGCACTTGGAACAGCACCTCAATCATATACTGTACCCGTCGATCCAGTTTGCCCTCATGCAGAATATTCCTTAACATTTCAAAAATGGCTCCAATGCCCTTGGACGACACCTCTGTCAATTTCATGCCGCATTCCTTAAGAAAAGCAATGGCCACCTCCACCGAATCATCGGTGGGTGTTTCCACCAGCAAAGTGAGAATCTCCAATGCCAATATCTCATGCGCCACACGCTGATTGACCAGATGACCAATAAAACGAGTCGCCGACATGCAAACCATTTTGTCATTCCGGCGAAAGGCTCTGCGAAATTGTATGACCAAACGCTTGAGCAGCAGTTCACCAATGTTGGGAAATTTGGAGTTAATGATGGACACCAGGGCGGCATAGACATGGGTGAAGGTGGGCGAGGCGGCCTGTGCCTGGATAATGCTACGACAGAGTAGACCACGACCACGTACAATGTTCTCACGCAGCAGTTCGCGTGTAATGATGGCTATATTGGTCACATTCACCTTGTTGATGTAACCATGGATGGATTTCTTTAGAGCCTCCCAGGCGATACGCTGATAGGCAGCCGAGGCCTTGTCCGTGATCTCGGCCTGCATGAGACGCAACTTTGCGGGCGGTATATAAGCGCCTCCGGTGCGTGAAGTTAAAACATCCACGGTGCGACGTTGACGTTCCGTGATTTTGGCTGTGGGCTGGGTGACAGTGGCATTGTCCGCATTGTCGGGCTTGGTCGGAGGACTGGCAGAGCGTTTATGGTGATGACGCTTCTCTCTTTGCCTGTATCTCTCCTCATCCCGTTTGTCCTGTTCCTCGTGTCTTTTTTGTCGGGCCACACGTCTGCGTTCCAAAGAACTTGAACGCCGGCGTATGGGACTTATGCTCCGAGTGGGACTACGGGTGCGGCGACGACGGCGACTTCGACTGCGGCTGGGTGAACGACGACGCCGATGGGATTTCTGCTCGCTGCGACTGCGACTACGTTTACGGGTGTCGCTGGTGGAGGAGGATGCGGCAGCAGCTGGAGGCAACTCCTCGTCATCTTTCTGAAAGTTGATTAAATTTAGCAAATTTTTACACAGTATTGGCTTTACTCCTCTTCTCACCTCGGTAATTTCACCTTCTTCTATGTGTT
Source organism: Lordiphosa collinella (assembly GCA_018904265.1). NCBI lineage: Eukaryota > Metazoa > Arthropoda > Insecta > Diptera > Drosophilidae > Lordiphosa > Lordiphosa collinella. The sequence continues at coordinate 162,569 of JAEIFV010000510.1, read as the reverse complement.
CAGGCTCTTCTGGAGCTGGAGCAGCTGCATCCCCATTGGTGGTCACTGGCTGCTCTGCTTCTGCCTTCTCCTTTTCTTCTGTTACAACTTCACTCTCTTTGCCTGCCTCAGTTTTCTCTTCCTCTTCTTCCTCTCTTTCTTGTTGTTGTTGCACCTCAGACGTGGCCGCGTCATGTCTCTTGTCTTGGCCTTCTGGTTCCACATTTTCAGCTGGTTTTTCCACAATTTCAGTTGGCTTTTCCTCCAAACACTGCTGCTCTAAGGGCTCATCCTTGTCGGGGGGCTTCGCCCCTTCTTTTGCCGACTCCTCCGACAACCGCTCGCCTTCCTCTTGCTCTTCCTCTTTCTCACTATGCCGACCACCGCTGGCTGCTGCTTCACTCCCACTCGCACTGGCACTGCTGCTCCCCGAACTGCTGGAGGAACTGTTGCTGCTGCAGGTGCCGCTACTCGAATCACTTTCCGCATCACTTTCCACCATTTTAAAGGCCTTAATTATGGTTAATAAAAAGTCTTCGGCTGAAAATTTCGTACAGCCTAAAACGTTGGCAAACGCGGACCAATTATCGATAGTTAGGCATATCGATACCCGAGCAATCGATATCTTACTAGGGATGACAGTTCGAAGGCCAAAAATCATCGTATTTATTGAAGAACAACATTAAAATATATATATTTTTTTGTAATTATTAAGTTTAATAATTCTAAAAATTTAATTTAATTAAACCAGTTCAATATATTTCTTATCTGGAAAAAATTTGAATGTATGAAAATATTACAAAATATTATTTATATTTGGCACTTAAATAGCAATATTCTTACCAATTTGGTAAATGTTTAGCCTTCTCTCAGAAATTAATCAAACAATTTCTATCAATAAATCGCGAAAATTAAAGAAATTTTCATGCAAATAATCGCGGGGGTCATAAATGGTTTCTATTTTAATACGAATTTTGAAAAATTCACGTTTTGAACAACTTACCTCTACAATTTTACTTACAACAGATTTTAATCCTAGTGGGCCAAAGTTAATGTGAACAACCTTGTTTGTTGTGCTGACTCTTAAAGCTAGTAAATATAATGCCAAAAAAAAAATGCACTTAATTTCAAAATGACTTTAAATATTTTTTCATAAGTTGATCCGTCAGCAAAACTCAAAATGCAGTGAACAAATTGAAAAAATTTGGTAAAAACACATTTCCCTTTGTCTATTAGGATTAAAATCAATTTGAAAATATGCAAATGTCTGTTCATTACCATTTCCATGTTCAATTTTTTTGGTTCGAGCGGACACGGCACGAAATTTGAGTTTGGGAGCAGCCCAACAGTAACAATAGAAAAAATCTTTTTTTTTAAGAACGGATTGTAAAAGTGAAAACGGTGATACGTTAAGAACTGATGTGTTTATGGTGTGAACAAGGATAACTACTTGGGATCGTTCAGTATATAAAAAGGGTTTGCAGTTTCAAAGTCGATATTGGGAAGTCGTCTTTTTTTACACCTCTTATAGGTCCTAGCTCCGTTATTTGTGGACCAATTGCAAATATCCTAGTTCAGTCCAGAATACAAAAATCGAAAAGCAGTTACTCTTTCTATCTTTGCAAAACATTTCCAAAAAAAATTCTAGACTAAGCGCTTTTAAAGTTTCGACAACTGTCATAGTTCATAAAATCGAATTTCCATTTATTTAAAATCTGCATATATTGTTCAAATTTGGGTATCGGAACTGGTTGGTCTAACAAATGAACCAGTTTATTTCCTAATAAAACTAGTTCGCCATGATTTATAAACATAACTCTGATTCATTTAAGTTAGTGCGCTTTCTGTTCTTAAGAAACATCTCAATAATTTCAACACAAGATTCTAAAAACCAGTTTATGAGTTTTATTTATCAAACGTCAGCAAATTTTAAATTTCTCCAACAGTTGCGCCTCAGCTAAGCAGCCTGCAAATTCACCACTCCCAACAGTTCCACAACCGCTCCCTTTTTAATCTATCGATAGCTGCTAAGCAACCCTAACAGTGTTGCAAAACACCACCAACCGGCCATACTGGCAACATTCTGTTAAAGTGTTGAAAATTTCTAGCTGGCAACTCCCTTTTCGCATAAGTGTCGCCTGGCGTGAACACGCGGATTTCTCTTCGTGGATTTTTCAAATTGATAAATAAGGTAATTATTGGTGCCATCCAGTGCTAAAAATATGTGAATAATGCTTGTCATTATGCAGTTGATACCAGCATGACGAAGAAGCGCCGTAATGGTGGACGCAACAAGCACAATCGCGGCCATGTGAAGCCCGTGCGCTGCACCAACTGTGCACGCTGCGTGCCCAAGGATAAGGCGATCAAGAAGTTCGTCATCCGCAACATTGTCGAGGCGGCCGCTGTGCGTGACATCTCCGAGGCCAGCATCTGGGACTCGTATGTGCTGCCCAAGCTCTACGCCAAATTGCACTACTGCGTCTCCTGTGCAATTCACTCCAAGGTGGTGCGCAATCGTTCCCGCGAGGCGCGTCGCATTCGTACACCCCCATTGCGCTCCTTCCCCAAGGACATGGCACGCAACAACCAGAATAGAAAGTAGAAATTGAATGCTAATAGAAATAGTTCGAGAAATCCACATACATTGACATGAAGGTGGAGGTGGCCGGCGAGAAAAAAAATATATAAGCATTCAGTTTGGTTTTTTTGTAAAACAACCTAAAGCAAATGTGATTTTGAATGGTGAGAGGAGTGGGGACAGATTGATTCCAGTTTGCTGCACAGCTGCCAGGTTGGTGCGTGCAGCTGGGCCCACCACCAGCTGATGCTTCCGGCCCGGAAGTTTTATGCATGAAGTCGTGTGTGATATCTCGTTTCCGGCTTCTGGAACACCTGGCACCACCAACACCATCTGTCACCGGACCCGCATAAACGGACAGCGAATGGACCAGTGGAGGCTCTTCTCTTTATGTTGATAATCTTGATACACCAAGTAGGCATTAAGTGAATAGGCTTAGGTGAGGCTCTTAGCCAATCTTATGGCATTGATACAGGCGTTAATGTTGAGAGTTTAAGGGCTTTATATAGAAATCTTTATAGATTTTTAACTTAATGTTAATGTTGAGAGTTTTTAGGATTTGTTTAAGATACATAAGAAGTTTCATTGGAACTGAACTTCCATTAGTCAAATGTTGCTCCCTGCTATTCATGTATTGCTCCATGTGGAGAGTCAGAAAGCTTGACATCCGTTGTAATATCTGTTATAGTAAGTAAAAGTAAAGTAAAATCAGCTTGTCAAGATGACACAGCCCCAAAGGGCCAAAGCCGAGCCTCTCTCAAACTCTTGGCTTGTGCGCTTCTAATTTTAGCACAAGAGATCTGTTACATCTGTTATAGTACGAGTCCGTAAATGATTATATAAAAAACTTCCAAAATTTTTGCGTTCCCTAAGAAGTACCTTTCTGATCAGACGTAATCTTCAAGCACTGGCTCAAAGCTGCTTTTATTAACTTAGAAACAGAGTTTTCAAAAATACTTATAATCGGACCTACCGAATTTCATTAAGCATCTCTTTTAGAAATTCTGTTTATCAGAATTGGTAAGGGTTCTTTTTTCCAAGAAACAAGTTAAAGATATTATATCAAAATGATTTTCTGGAAAGGGAAACATTTGCAATTCCGATTCCTCAGCTTGCAACCATTAGTAGGGGAGGAATGCCAACAGAACATATAAGCTATGGATCCATCGGTTTTGCTGAATCAAATCTATTGGAGTGGACCACCAGACTCTATGGTACCTGATGGTATGCTTATTGATTTCGGCGCGCAATGACAAAATGTCTAAACCGCGGTAGATGAACTTATTCGGTTTATGGAGGTATGCCTCACATGGCATGGAGTACTCGGCTTATAGTAGAAGATAGGAACCCTCAGGTCCAGAAGAGCATAATGATAGTCTTGTATACGAGTCTTGAGTAGCTAGTCGCGTTCTTTCGCCTTGGCTGAAACGTTTGTCCGTTCAGGCCAAGCGGACCGCCGCACAGTGTAAGACTTGGCCAATCTAGGGCGTTTTAAATCAATTGCAGACGTAACTACAGAGATATTGACTTGGAATTAAAGCTTTTTTTCCCCATACAGAAGTTTAGTTTTAAGATGAGCTACATATCGGAACACAACTACTCCTCACTTCCATACATCCTCCGTCAGTTTAAAAGCTATCCTCACCAAACTTTGCACAAAGTCTTTTGGTAGAAATAGAATACGGATGACTATAGCATATATCTGTCATAGGAACGATAGGTCGAAAAACTAGTCCTAGTGAGAAAAACTTTTTTGTTTTTAATGGAAACGCCTCCAAAGTACGTATTTCTTAGTTAACTATACTTTCCCATGATTTCACTAAGTTTGGTCGTAATCGGATGTCTATAGCATATAGCTGCCATAGGAACGATCGGTCGAATAACTAGTTCTAGTGAGAAAAACTTTTTTGATTTTAATGAAAATATCCTTATCATTGGCATACACTTATTTTATATACTTTTACACAATTCTACAAAGTTTGGTTGAAATCGGATGACTATAGCATATAGCTCCTATAGAAACGATCGGTCGAAAAACTAGTTCTAGTGGGAAAAACTTTTTTGTTTTTAATGAAAACGTCCTTTTTATTGGCATATTCTTATTTTAAATACTTTAACACATTTCTACAAAGTTTTATCAAAATCGGATGACTATAGCATATAGCTGCAGTATGAATGATCGGTCAAAAAAGAAGTTCTAGTGAGAAAAATTTTTTGGTTTTAAATGGGATAGCCTCCAAATTTCGTTTTTAACAGTGTATTAAGCTTTTCCATGATTTCACCAGGTTTGGTCGAAATTAGACATCTATATAGTATAGATCCCATAGAAAAGTAAGGTCCAAAATGTAGTCTTAGTTAGAAAAACTTTTTTGTTTTCAATGGAAGCTGCAAGGGTATACAAAACTTCGGCCGAGCCGAAGTTAACTTCCCCTATTTTTTTTTTTTTAATTCGAATTTAAGGGTGAGTACTGAGAACGTTCAAATTTTTCTTTAGCTGTCAAATTCCATATAAAAAAATTACTTAAAGAAATTTTTCCTCGCCTAATTTTGTTGTTTGAAACTCGGAAACAAAGCAATACACAAAAGTATTTTGAAAATTGTCACCAGAGCTGGCTCGGTTGTTGTGGGGGGGTGTGCATTCTGCGGTCGAAGCCTATTCTTTTGGGCCTCCTTCACGCGAAAAAGGAATATCTAGTAAATTTCTTGAAGGAAAATTTACTTTAAGAAAAGTTCTCATATTTTTCACAAATTTTTTGGTGAAACTAGACAAAACTTTGTCCAGTTATAAAAAGGTCGGACCATAAAAGGAGTGAACTGTGCGTGACATTTTCCGGCTGTGATGAAGTCTATATTCATTTCTGTCTTTGTTGTTCGACTCAGCAGCTTCCTTTTAAAAACCCTCCAATTGATACTTTTGCATGCTCTATCACAGCAGGTCCATGAATTAAAATTTTATGGACTGTACACGGCAAATAGTACAATGGATACTCTTTAATTAGTTCCTTGGCAGTATCTAGGGCATATTCATTAAATTTGTAGGCACTAATTTTGAAGCCCGATGCCATAGCTTGAAAAAAGTGGCACAAAGATAGATCAGATTTTGATTAACTCCTGTAATTTCTGAAGCTAATCTTGGATCAGAAAATAATTTCTAGCAACACTTCCGTCGATGGATGATCCTCTGGACTTGTCTACTATTACGTAAATTTCTCATATATTTAGTTTTTCTTCTCATTTAAGCTTTCGTCCACACAACTTTTGTTTCTCAATTTACTATTTAACCCATTTTTAACGAAATTCCTTTTGAATTTTGTGTTTTCTTTTCAATGATTTTAATTTTTGTTCAGGACCTCTAACCTGCCACATATTGATGACTGATATAGAAAGTTGAAAAAAGTATTCAAAGAACCATATTTTTTGTATAAGTAAAGTAAAGTAAAATGGCTTGTCAGGTTGACACAGCCCCAGGCTTGTTAAGTTGACACAGACCCAAAGGGCCAAATTACTACAAAGCTGGTGCCAACAGCATAGAGGGGTGACCGGGTGAAAAGTTTACTCAAAGAAAAAACTTTTCATTAGATGTTCCGAGGCGGGATCGAACCCACGACCTCTTGCACAACGGTCGCGCACACTAGCCGCTGAGCCACCCGGCCAGCAAATTTGAAATATTTGTTTACGACTTTGTTTAAACGTTGGGCCAAATTATTCATTTCTGTTGGATTTGCAGCACATATGTAACATTTGGCAGAGGATGATACGAATCGCCTTCCAAAACCAAATCGAAAATAAAAAAAAATGAAAAATAATTGATGAAAGACGGAAACAACTACACAGCTCAATATGAATGCGAAGCGGAGGCTTAGTTGGGCACGTTTGACATTGGAAAAAATAAGTCGGCGGATTAGTATATCAAAGATTACACGCACATCCGCAAATTTCCGCAAACTAGCTTCAGCACTTTTATTACCTTAAGAATCCGATTATACAATGGAAAAGAAACCTAAGGGGGAATCTTGGGGTAACACGACTAAAACTTTAAGTAAACATAATAAAGAAGCACAAAAAGGAACAAACAAATAGGTTAACTAAAACATTAATTTCACAAATACTACAACACAAATTAGTTTTTATTATATTTTGGAGATAAAATAAATACCTTTAACTTAAAAATCCATTGAACATAATTTAGTTTTGAAGATTTAAGCAATTACCAGACCATTTTGGAGTGCACTTTGCTTTGCAAGCGTTCAGCTGCGCTTTGCAAATGAACTCGTGCGCATGCTTTAAATTCTGTTTTAAGAAAGTCCTGTTAGATTTCCACCAATAACCGGTTTGCCATTGCCATTGTTTATATTTTGTCTAAATATTTTTTTAACGATTTTGTTGATTTTTGGCCTATGGACGGAACCACTGTGCATTGTGAGGTTCTTCTTTTTGTTGCAGCTACCAAAGAAAGCGAAGAACGTTTATTTTCCTGGATTCGATTTGGTTTGATTCCCTGCTTATATGTTCGGGTTCGAACCTGAATCTATAGGTTCAGTGACCTTCCGAACCCGCTCCGTGAACTATTACTATTTCCTAAACCCTTAAAAAACTCAATACCTTTTCCATTCTCTAACTAAGCAAGTTGACTTTAGTTTTCCTTTATTTAATGCTCTCAATCACTTGAAATTTTTCGATTCTTGGGGGAAACACATTGTCTTTTTGCGACATGCTCAAGTCAAGGGCAGCTGCAACAACTGTCTGCAGGTTGATACAACGTCTGGTGCACTTTACAGCTGCCCAATTGCCACGTCCATTGGCACCGTGTGGCAATGAGTCCGATGATGATGATGGCGATGAGCCGCTGCCTTCCGCGTGTATAGCGCGTGTCCAGCGTGATTTTCAATTGCATCGTCTCACCGAGGGTCCCGAGATGTGGGTGGCTCTAATGAAATCCGATGCAACCCAATACTATCGCCAAATGGCGGCCATCAGAAGGCTGGAGACGGCGGCCGCACAATTGTATAAGGAGCGACTGGTGCGAGGTTTCTGTCATCTGTACATGGGCCAAGAAGCCTGCGCCGTGGGCATACGAGCGGCCATGAGGCCACAGGATACACTCATTACCGGCTATCGAGTTCATGGCTGGGCTTACCTGATGGGCGTCTCTGCCTTGGGCGTGTTGGGCGAGTTAACGGGACGCCTGAGTGGCTGTGCCAAAGGCAAGGGTGGATCAATGCATATGTATGGTTCGGGTTTTTATGGTGGCACCGGCATAGTGGGCGACCAGGTGCCTTTGGGTGCCGGTGTAGCTTTGGCCAGTAAGTATCGCAACGATAATGGCGTGTGCTTTGCCCTGTACGGCGATGGTGCAGCCAATCAGGGTCAGGTATTCGAGTGCTTCAACATGGCCTATTTGTGGAAACTGCCCATGGTGTTTGTGTGTGAGAATAATAACTATGGCATGGGCACCAGCTCCGCGCGTGCGGCTTGTAATGTAAAATATTTCACGCGTGGAGATGTTTTGCCCGGCATTTGGGTAGATGGACAAGATGTACTGGCGGTGCGCAGTGCCGCGCAATTCGCCATTGAACATGCCCAGAGGGAGGGTCCCTTGGTGTTGGAGTTGTGTACTTATCGTTATGGTGGACACTCCATGTCTGATCCCGGCACCAGTTATCGTTCTCGTGAAGAAGTGCAAAAGGTGCGCATGCAAAGAGATCCTATTAGCTGTTTTCGTAAGCTTTGCCTGGAGAAAGCTTTGCTTACACAAGAGGAAGTGGAAAATCTCGAACAAGAAGTACGTCAGGAGGTGGACGCAGCCATCAAGGTGGCCAGAAAGGATGAGGAATTGCCTCTTGAACATTTATGGAGTGATGTCTATGCCGGTCATGTGGAGGGTAAAGTGCGCGGTATTCATGGCTATGATTTGGAGCATGTTAGAACTAAGGAATTGAATGGATAAAGGCCAAATTTTGAGTTAATTGTAAAATAAATAAATGTCATTTATAATAAAAAATATAATTAAGGCTAGAGGAGGGAACTGGAAAGGAAACATGTTCTCCAAAAACTGACTTCGCGAACCAATGCGATTTGGCAGTGTTTTTGTAGTTGGACCATTATCTTATACACACACCTTACAAGACCTTACACTAGACTTACACTAGACTTAAGAAAAAGAAAACGAAATCTCTCTCGAGGTATAAGAAATAACGATAACGATTAAGATGACTAACTGTAACGATAACGAAATCAATGACAATAACGAAAGCGATAACGATATCGGTAATGATAACAATAGTGATAACGGTATAGAAAACGATAGCGATAACTATAGAGATAACGATAGCGGTATCGATATCGATAACGGTATCGATAAAGATAACGATAATGATAACGGTATCGATAACGATAAAAAATCAATAACGTTATCGATAACGACAAAGAAATTAATAATGGTATCGATAGCGAAATCAATAAAGATAGGGATAACGGTAACGATAACAATAATGATAACGATGACGATAACGTTACCCAAACCCGGTCGGAAAAGAAAAATTACGGCGGCGTAGCGAATATATATGGGCTTTTCTATTATGTCGAACAGACGGTCGTACTCATTCAAAGTGAAAAAAAGTAAAAACAAAACGGAATTTCATTTCGTTTTTATACCCTGCTCCCATTGAAAATGGGAAAAGGGGGATCATGAAGTATGTAACAGGTAGAAGGAAGCATTTGCGACCCTATAAAGTATATATATTCTTGATCAGCATCAACAGCCGAATCGATTTAGCCCGCCGTCTGGTCGCGAGACGCGTTCTAGAGACTATAAGAGCTAGAGCCACAAATTTGCATGTAGATAGGTGTATACCCGATTCAAAACAAGCAAAAAACTGTCAGGGCCACAATTTTTTAGATAGACCTTCCAAACTTTATAAACACCGAAGTTATATACGAATCAATTTTGCTTGTGGGAGAGAGGGGGGTCTTGCATTGTCAGTTATCGCGTTTGTGTGTATGTTGGAGTGTGTGTGTATGTAAAGGAAAACACACGAAATCAAGGGAACAGGGTATTTTGTAGTCGGTGCACTCGACTGCAGCTCCCTTACTTGCTTACTTTATTATATAGCTCTTAGCTAACACTTTAATTAGTGCTAAAGTGAATAGCGAGTAAAATCCTGTTTCAAAATTATTGGCAAAATAAGAAGCGATTCGGACGTGAGAAAAAAGTGGTTTTCGAGCCCATCTATATAAAGACAGAGTTTTTAATATTTATGTGTGTCGATTCGTGAAATTTTGAGCACGACATTTTTTCCATCAATATATTTAGGTGGTTTCTGTTTAAGGCAGGGGCAGGCACATTGCTGTCTCGTGTGCATAGGAAAAATCTAAAAGCAGCGCTGCTCCGACACACACAGTATAAGCTGTACAAGCGCCGCTGCTTTGTGTGATCTCCTACGACACGACGCAGTCGTTGCTAATGAAACTGAAAGCAATTTTTGAGCTGCTCTCTCACACACCAATGTAAAAATGTAAATGTATTTTTTGCCTGCCTCTGGTTTAAGGCAAAGCAAAAAATTAGAGTTAATTGCAATCACATAGTTTGTTTTGGTCTCTTATGCATCGTTTTTTAAAGCTTTGAACCATTGGAACTGTTCAAAGAACAAGGGCATTTGAGATCAGGTACCTGCTTGGGATTCAAGTATACTTGTCACACGAAAATTAAATAACAAAACAAACCTTAAAGAAGCATAACATCTTAAGGAATCAAAAACCGAAGCAACATATGTATATTCTAAATTTTGCACTGTTCAGTCCAAATGTTGCTAGCCTAAAAAGGTACAAAAATAACCACAATCGAAATAAACATACATTACCAGAGCTCCGAATTGAGCAAAGGTGGATCACTCACAAAAAAACAATTGTGTTATATTCAGGAACAATTTAAGATATCAAAAGTTAACGCAATCCATAGGCACTTTTTTTTTTAAAACGTGCAAAAAAACTATAAAAATTAGAAATTGGTTCTTGCGCGGCTGTGCGTACAAAAATCTGGAAATGAGTTATAAAACAAGAAAGAAATTCGGTCAAGCTTGACTATAACATACTCTGTACCTGTGAAGTGCTGCCCATCACCGTTGCGACCGGAGCTGCCCATAATTGTTTGTTTTCCTCATTCATTCGATAAATAATCTTGATTTTAAAATATGCCCTGACGGTTCGCACCTTACATGTAAGATTGTAAAGCTTAAGCTCTTTCTGTTCTGCTCGATACAAGATCTGAACACAATCTGTCTGACTGCCAAGGCAGCCAGCACAAATTCTTCTTAAACTCTAAATACAAAGTTGTACACCAAACCCGACTCGGAATTCGAAACAGGGCCGAATGTGTTGCCATTCTTATGGAAGTACCTTCAGTTTTAAAGACCGAAGATATCGCAGTTCATAATATACGATAAATATCGATAACAAGTAAGAAATTCGGTCAAGCCCGACTGTAGTACACTCTGTACCAACGGAAGTGAATGCTCAGCATAAGTTTTGAAGCTGCTTTAGCAGCTGAAAGCAGCGCTGCTACTGCGCTGCTGATAACTTGACTATCGTTCACCATTTCTTTGGCGGATCGACAAATAATCCCCATAATTAAATATGTCCAAAATGTACGTACGAGGGCCGTCCCAGAAATGGCCGACCTAGCACAGTAGTGTTGGAAAATGTTCACAAAAAATATTAAAAAGGGGAAGTACCGACTATTAAAAGCTTAAGTTTGAAGTTTGGTGCCTTTACCTTGCACAGTTTTTTTTTTGGTCGATTTTAATAGAGAACGCTTGTTATTGATTTGCAAACATGGACAAAATTGGTCATCGTTATGTGATACAATACTTTCATATAAAAGGTCTTAGTCGAACCAATATTAAAAAGGAGCTGGATTCTACCTTACGTAATTCTGCTCCCTCGTTTACAACAATAAAATATTGGGTGGCTGAGTTTAAGCGAGGTCGTTTGAGCTGCGAAGATGAACATCGTAATGGGCGTGCAAATGAGGTGACCACTTCAGAAATGGTGGCCAGCATTAACAAATTTGTATTGAGTGACCAGCGATTGAAAGTTCGTGAGTTAGCTGAATGTGTAGGCATTTCAAAAAGTGCTGTACATCGCATATTGACCGAAAAATTGGACATGAAAAAGTTATGCGCAAGATGGGTGCCGCGTTTGCTGTTCCATCATGACAATGCGCCGGTTCACACCTCTGCCGTTGCAATGGCTAAAATTAATGAATTAAAATTTGAATTGCTACTTCACGCCCCTTATTCGCCAGACTTAGCTCCTTCTGATTATTTCTTATTTCCAAAATTGAAAAAATCGCTCGGAGGAAAAAGATTTGGCAACAATGAAGAGGTGGAGTCCGAGGTTAATGCCTATTTTGAAGAGCTTCACAGTTCTTATTATAAAAAAAGTATCGAAGCTATTGAAAATAGCTGGAAAAAGTGTATCGACCTAAAAGGATCCTATGTTGAACTATTTCTGGGACCGCCCTCGTAACTCCTACTTATATTTCTATTGTGGTGGCGGGAGGGGCGGTGTACAAATCGAAAATATACTTGACCTGCCTGTAAGTACAACAAATTTTTGGCCCAAACAAGTCGATCCTCTATCTTTTACCATCTCTGAGATCTACGGACAGTCGGACATGGCTATGTCGACTCGGCTGGTAATGATGATCAAGAATACATCTTCTTTATAGGTTCGGAGAAGCTTCCTTCTGGCTGTTACATACTTTTGCGCAAACTTAATAAACTCTGTGAACCTTCAATACAGAGCATAAAGAAATAAAAAGTAAAAGTTCGGATATCCCAATAGTTGTCTAAGAACCTACCGCTAATTACTCTACCTAAGTATCTTGATGTCAAAAGTTGTGTTGCAAGGCTCTTAAACTTGCCAAAGTCATAACTTACACAAGTCATAACTTTCATTAACATTTGTTCCCTCTCGGTCTTTAATTTATGCTAAATGATCAACGGCAGCTGCTTACGTCTACGTTTTATTTGCCCAGGCAAAAAGAAAACAATAATTTAGCCAGGCGAACTGCTGCACAAGCAGAAATAATATCCAAGCGAAGCGGCTCAAGGAATAAAAAAAAGGGTAAACAGGAAGCGGAAGTACACACACGTACACATATTCACACACACATATGCATGCATGGGAGGGTGGAGACTCTCGAACTCATTTGCCTTTGCACTCACGTCTCAGTAATTTATGCCAAAAAGAAAAAAACAGTTTGCAGTTTTTTTTTGTTGTTTGCCGCAGCCCGAGAGTATGCTACAGAAAAATTTGAGTTGCTTAAGAGGCAGCGATGTCAGCTGGCTCATAAGCCAAAGAAAAAAGAGATGTTTGTGTTTTCTTGACATTCATTATGATTTCATATATATATATATATATGTATATTCTAATCAATGCAGTTTCTGTTAAAGACGAAGCCCTTTCAGTCGGTTCCCCTCATTTAAGAACCTCATTTAGGAATCTCTGGCACTACAAAATACTCATTGCGGCGGGAGTAGGCTTTTCCTTTTTGGCAGTTTCAAGCATACTTAAGCTCCAAAACAAACAACACAAACAGGCACAAACAGATGGAAATACACAAAAGAATGAGAATTTCCTCAAACAAACAAACGAAAAATACTTTTCATATTACGTATACGTCTCACACTTCTGACCTGATTTTGCCTTATCAATGCTGATGCTGCTTCTGCTGCTGATGCTGTTGTTGTTGCTGCTGTTGTTATCCCACTGGCAGCCACATGACAAGGCCTGCTCTGCTTGTGCTGTTGCATCCAATCTGCAATCTGCAACACAATCTCTGCTCAACTACGGAAAAATGAAGTTATTGGAAATGACTGTCAAGCAGCGGCCAACAGCTCGGGCAACACAGCAGCAGACTCAACATATTTTCCCCCTCACAAAATGTTTGGCATCTTTAGGTTTCTTTATTTATATATGTGGATGAGTGTGCCACATATACACTTCAATCGGCTTTTTGTTCCCTTCTACCCAGGAAGTTGTGTTTTGCTTGAGCCACATGGCAGCACTTTTTACTGAAAGAATGAAAATCATGGACGCAGAATAGCGTGTCGATAATCAAACGTCAGCATATAAAATTCAAAGCTTTAGTTTCTTGGCATCCAGACGAGAGTGCATTGTTAGGGGGACAACAATTGTTGGTTGGTTATTTCCCCCAAGTAATGTTGTTCCTATATGGCTGTGATTTCCTATGTGTGAGATTTGTGGGCATTTTTGACTTGGAAAGAGGACTGATCTGATTTTCTTTGAAGGCAAGAGGGATCTTGTGGAAGCCGAAAAGTGACCCACTTAGGACTTCACTAATCTCCCATTGCAATTCGCAAGCCAAACTGTAGTTCAGCAAGGTCTCTTCAATTTCCTGGCTCAGAGCGAAACTTCTATCTATCCCTGGCCATCACATCCAACGATCCAACACTCGATAAGTGCGACAGTCTTTACGAAGGATAATCCGATTTGAAGATAAAATACTTTCCAAAAAATATAAAGTAGTTTGGTTCATCAGGATGATGTTTAGTTTAAAATGTAATTTACAATTTAAATGTAAAAGTAAGAGCATAAGAGAGAAATTTCATTTTATTCATCCACCTATACGAACGCTGCAGTGCTGGAAAAACATCGATAGTGGGCACCATCGAAAGTTTTGAAAATCGATAGTGGTCAACTTCGATAGTGCAATATATTTTTGGTCTTTCCATTTTAACCCAAGAAACTGATGCTGAAATTCCCATTTTGAACATTTATAGACCTTTTTTGTAGTCATTTAATATTGATTTTTGAACTACTTACTATGAAATCATCGTATCAAACTATTTCTTAGCTTTAAAATAAATGTTCCCAAATAGATCTATGATTTTTTAAGCGCTGATACTACAAAATTAAGTAATGGGTGGCTGGCATAGTCGTAGCATTTGAAGTTGTTGGAAGTTGTTCGGGACTATTCCAGATCCTATGATATTTTAGGGACGCCTGCTCAGTTTTTATTGTGTTCTTAACAAAACTATTTGACCGGAGTCCGTCCCTTCTTAAACTCGGGCATAGTATTCGCTGATTTAGTAGTTGTTTTGGTCACTGTTTAGTCGCTATTTTGGTCAATGTTATCGTCACTGTTATGGTCATTGTTTTGGTCACAGTTTTGGTCACTGCGTGGTCTTTGTTGTTGGTCACTCATGGGGTCGCAAGTATGGTCATTGTTTTGGTCACCGTTTTGGTCACAGTTTAGTAACTGTTAGGTCACTGTTTTGGTCACTGCTTGGTCACTGTTTGGTAACTGTTTTGAAAGCTTTTTAAGTTTCTGTTTGGTCCCTGTTTTGGTCACTATTTTGGTCACTATTTTGGTCACAGTTTGGTTATTTTTTTTGGTCACTGTTTCGGTCACTGCTTGGTCACTGTTTTAGTCACTGCTTGGTCACTGCTTGGTCACTGTTGGTCACTGCTTGGTCACTGCTTGGTCACTGTTGTGGTTACTGTTTTGAAATCTTTTTGAGCTTTTGTTTGTTTACTGTTTGGTCGCCGTTTTGGTAACTGTTTTGGTCACTGCTTGGTCTTTGTTGTTGGTCGCTGTTGTGGTCGCTGTTTTGGTCACTATTTTGGTCACTGTTATGGTCACTGTTTGGTCATTGTTTTAGTCAATGTTAGGTCACTGATTTGAAAGTTTTTGAGTTTCTGTTTGGTCCCTGATTTGGTCACTATTTTGGTCACTGTTTTGATCACAGTTTGGTAATTGCTTTGGTCACTGTTTCGGTCACTGCTTGGTCACTGTTTTGGTCACTGTTTTAAAATCTATTTGAGTTTTTGTTTGGTCACTGTTTGATCGTTGTTTTGGTCACTGTTTTGGTCACTCTTTGGTCACTGTTTTTGTCACTGTTTTGAAATCTTTTTGAGCTTTTGTTTGTTCACTGTTTGGTCGCTGTTTTGGTAACTGCTTGGTCTTTGTTGTTGGTCACTATTTTGGTCACTGCTATGGTCACTGTTTGGTCATTGTTTTGGTCAATGTTTGGTCACTGTTTTGAAAGCTTTTTCAGTTTCTGTTTGGTCCCTGTTTTGGTCACCATTTTGGTCACTGTTTTGGTCACAGTTTGGTCACTGTTTCGGTCACTGATTGGTCACTGTGTTGGTCACTGTTGAGGTCACTGTTTGAAAATCTTTTTGAGCTTCTGTTTGGCCACTGTTTGGTCCCTGTTTTGGTCTCTAATTTGGTCATTGTTTCGGTCACTGTTTTGATCACTATTTTGGTCAATGTTTTGGTCACGGACTCGGTCACTGTTTCGGTCACTGTTTTGGTCACTGTTTTGATCACTATTTTGGTCGCTGTTTTGATCATTGTTTCGTTCCCTGTTTTGGTCACTGTTTCGGTTACTCTTTAGGTCACAGTTCTGGTCACTGCTTTGGTCACTGTTTCGGTCACTGTTTTGGTCACTGTTTCGTTCCCTGTTTCGGTCACTGTTTTGGTCACTGTATCGTTCCCTGATTCGGTCACTGTTTTGATCACTATTTTGGTCACTGTTTTGGTCATTGTTTCGTTCCCTGCTTTGGTCACTGTCTCTGTTACTGTTTAGGTCACTGTTCTGGTCACTGCTTTGGTCACTGCTTCGATCACTGTTTTGGTCACTGTCTTAGTCACTGTTTCGGTCTCTGTTCTGATCACAAATTTTTTTGGTCACGGTTTCGGTCACTGTTTTGATCACTGTTTTGGTCACAGTTTTGGTCACAACTTTGTTTTAGTCACTGTTTTGGTCACTGTTTGGTCACTGTTGTTGTCACTGTTTTTAAATCTTTTATGATTTTGCTCACTGTTTTGATAACTGTTTTAATCAATGTTTGGTCACTGTTTTGGTCAATGTTTAATCACTGTTTGGTCACTGTTTGGTCACTGTTTTGGTCAATGTTTGGTCACCGATTCCCCCATTCACAACAATTCACCTGCTGTTAAGGCAAATTGCAAAAGCAGCTGACTTTGCAAAGTCAAAAGCAAAGGCAATGAAATCTGTCGCAAAGACAACATTTTATTCTTTTTTTCCCCCCAGTCAAACGTCCGTAAAAAAGCTTCGCTCTGAAAAAAAAACTAATAAAATGCTCAAGAAAAAAGCTTCAATTAGTTGAAATTGACTTCGGTCACTAATCACTTTTGGTCTTTTGACAGCAGATTCAGAATCCGTTTACCCCATTTAGTTCAGGAATTGCCTTATCATTGTCATCTGTCAGGGCTAAGCTGCTAAGACCAGCCAGCATAAGGCTTAAGAAGTGCACAAGTTTCCTTCTTTTTTTTTTGTAGTTTTCTTGTGGAAAACGAAAGTCATGTGTGCAGTCACTCAAATATGCAAATTAGCTTGCGAAACTTAAACCAAAACTGGCCTAGGCGGCACAGGTATAAGTAAGAGGAGTATTCCCCTGCCACCGCCCCCTACCTATGCCAGGCACTATTTGGGTTAATGAATAGACAAACTTTCGACAACCTCAATGTGCAAACTTTGCCCGTTGGCATAACCAAATGGCGAAGCTGGCGACGTTTTTCAAAGCGGGGCCCGAATGCAATTCAACAGTGGGAAAGATGATAGCAAAAAGGATATCTGAGTGCCGTGCTTTGCCACCACCATTTTCAGGTAGTGGCATTATGAAGTGATATATGTATGGAAAAATTGTGAGACTGGAACTTGTGTTTGACTTGCAGCTTTCTTTAGCCAACTTGGCTGCCCAACTTTTGAATATTTCATCATTTTTTGGTTGCAAGGTAGCGTCTCTAAGCCTATTAAGGACATCAAACAAACATTTTGCAAAATTAAATGGGCCTGCAAGGCAAGCACATGTCCTTCTCCTTGCCTTTTGTGTAACTTTGCACAAAATATTTCAGATATTATGTCACACTTAAGGGATGTGTGTGTGTGGTGTGTGTCGTCATTTATGACCGCACTAAAAGGATTCCATCCTTCGCCTGCGCCCGAGCCTAGGGATTTCGTTTGCCAAGAAAATGCTAAACATTTTAAAATATTTATGAGCTATTAACACTTGGGCAAATCTCTCCCTCTTGAGAGGCAAATAACTGCCGGAAACTGCGTGAAAAATCTATATAAATATTTGGCTTCTGCTTTTTTGATAAATGAACTCTTGCGGTCATTGCAAAGATTATTTATGTGCGATTGTGGGTTAGTCACGAGTATATAAATGTATTTAGACTGTGGTAGTGTGATAGATGGACATAAAATTTAATCGCTCAAGTAAATTTTTGAATTATGCCTTGTGTGATAAGTGAAAACTGCTAAATGTGACAGTATTTTAATCGTTTATTAAAATGATAAACAATTTTACAAAACGGAGAGAGCTGAAGTGTGTCGGTGATGTCAATCGACAAACTTATTCTCGAAAATTATTACAAAGACTTACAAAATTGCAAAGAAAACTAAATAATGCGAAAACTTTAAGGGACAAATCAAGGGACCTGAAAAAGGCAACGAAACTAAATAAGAATTCTGACAAATGATGAAACTGATGGTATATAGTCAATCCATACAATCAGAAAAGAAACCAAGAACTATGTAATTGAATTAAGTTCAAACGGTGTCTATTGTACGGTAAGTACGAAAAATCGATTTAAGTTAGATTTGTCAATCGCGAAAAACTTGAATTAAGACTTTAGGGTGCGTTCAGACACAATGGCAGGTTGCCATATTTATATACACGTGTGAACATGGTCATAGAAATCTTTCAATATTCTCATGTATTTTACTTGTCCAAACAGACCTGCCAGTTAACTGGCACATAAATATATCCCTTCATGTGGATATGGTAAGTGCATTTCCAATAATTTTTAAATCTTTTTGATCATACTCTTATGCTTCAATGGAAATTTTCCACTGCTCGGACAAGGGCGCGCTTCAAAAACTCCTTATTTGGATATCAAGTAGAGCTATAGCTTGCTGCCTCGACATCGGAGGACCGATTACACTCTCATGGATTCAGGTCTGGGCTACCCGCAGGCTTATCATCCGTAGAAATGAAGTTCGGTACATGGCTTTATAGCCATGTTTGAGTCTTTTTTGCCTTGTGAGCTGCCAAATAATGTCGTGTTGAGAGGCTTCACAACCTTTTCCAAAACGTCGGATTGATGCTTTTTCGCCTAGGTTTTGACTCCTTTTGACTAATTATGGAGCTTGGTGACCCCATCACAGGCGGCTCTCCATCAAAACATCACATAAGCCGGATGCTTACCTCTCTGAACTCTCGGAAAGATTTCGGACGGTTGTTTTAAGGTCAGTAGGTCTATGGGCATTGTTCGCGCACTGGCAGCGCAAATGTTGCGATTTTGTCTTGCGTTTCTGTTTCAATGCTATTGTGAGTAAGTAGCCGGTGTGCCTCTTGTATGCACTGAGTCCCAAGTCACGTTTTATAATGCGCGATATGATGTCCTTGCAGATCTTCATCTCAGGAGACATGATTTTCTGCTTGCGCGGTGGATTTATGTGCGCGTACACAGTTCACGGTACGATACGCAAAGTTTCAGGTGATTGCCAATGGGCGCAACTTCGAAAAATTTCGCGGCTTTCGTAGCCGTATTTTTGCAGTTAAATTCGGCGATTTCTCAGAAATCTCTTTCAACCATATTCCAACCCAAAACCAATTTTCGCGGCGGTGTCCCAGAAATCTCTTCCAACCCAAAACCAATTCTCTGTATCCTAGAAATCTCTTTCGGTTGCCTTCAAACCTCTCGTAAATTGTTAGGAGATTTTGGCAAACCAACCAATACACAAACCAACCAAAAGTGACTTTACAAACCTCCGCAATTTAGCACTGTTTTTGTAGTAGGACCATAATCTTATGCGCACACGTTTTAACTTGACTTTCTAAGAAAACGAAATCTCTCAAAGTTCTGCGACACCGACGGATTTCTCGAGCGATTTGCAAACCAGCCGAAGCCAGAATCTCTAGATATTTCCAGGACACCCCTGATTATGACAGCACGACTTTCGAGCGAGTCCCATTCCATGATTGCAAACAACTGACGCCAAAAACTTTTGATGCAGTAATATGGCAAAAATGTGACTTGTTAAATAGCCGTCAAGTCGGACTGGATGCGTTCAATGGTTCTCGAGAACGAGTGTGTTCTATTCATGAAAAAGCAGTGACGGAAGGAAAAAAACGAACACGGTCATTGAGACTCAAGATGGGATAAATCCAAAGGGTGTGGAAACAGCAAAGACTAGCACGAGCATTGAGGAAAAGAATCATTCACTGTTGCAGCTGCTGGTTCAGCTGCTTCTGTTGAAAATTCAACCTGATGAAGCAACAAATGACGAGGGCAAGATTGTGGTAAAAATTTTTTCAAAAATTATTCCGGAGCTCAACGTAGAGAATATGTCGGTGCAGCAGTGGCTTTATAACTTTGAGCTAAACGCTGAGGCACATGGGCTTAATGAGAAGCAAAAATACGTCTAGGCTAGAGAAAAAATGACGAGAATAAGCAGCACTGCTTCAATTGTGGATCCCGAGAACATTTACGCAAGTTCTGCAAGTCTGCTCTCAAGTGCTTTCGTAGTAACCAGACTGGGCACATGTCTAGAGATTGTCCGAGCGTGGAGGCAGTTAATGTCCGATGCCGAAAAGCCAGAAGACTCGGAAGAAGACAAGCAGAGCGAATTAAAAAAAAAGAAACGCCAAGCAAAAGAAAAGCAAAATAGGTTAAGAGCATTTGCCAATGAACGTAAGAAAGCCCTATTTGCTAAGGAAAAGAAGAAAAATGATGATCAGCTGAGAGAAGCCGCCGCTCAGATAAAATGCTACCGTGCCGAGGCTTTGAAGAAGAAGCGCGCAGAAACTGCCAAAAAGAAAAAACGAGAACGCGAGGAAGAGGAAAGAAGCTGCGCAGAGCATTAGAATCAGGAGGATGAGAGATGTGCCGAAGTGGAGAGACAGAAAGAGCTCGAAGCATTTGAGAAGAAAGGAGGCGAAGAAAAAGAAACAGCAGGAGAACGAACAACCCTCGTATCGTAGCTGCCCCAAGAAACCAGACGATTAATACATCTACATGTGGCGACAACATGAACCTATGGAAATACGCTGTGGAAAATGAAAAGTTGTGGTCATCAGGGACCGATGACTAGATCAGAATGGCCGAATGTAAAAGTAGTTGTCGCAGTAGGCGCTGAGTCGGACTGTCAACAGATTGTCCAGAGAAATTGGGAAATTTTGTTCAGTATTGTTCAACAAATAAAAGTACTAAGATTTTGTAAAATGGTCGTTGTTCGGAAATAAGTGCGCAATCCCGAAATTGATTTATTTGGAAATTACTTGTGTTATTAGAAGAAAGAACCTTACATAAATATAATCTTGATAAAGGCCCAGACCTAAGTTATTTAGCTTACGCCACCACATATTGCGTCAACGTGGAACGCATGCCTAGTGTGACCAGACTTAACCAATTTTGGTGGGTCACACTACTCAATCCGTTGTGTGTTGTTTTGATGTCAAGTGGTTTACGCTTGTGCTTCTGCCATGATAGCAATAGCAAGAGCCTTTCTCCCAAAGCCTTAAGTTCAGTTCGGCAATCAGCAACTGTCACATATTGGTAGAAATTTTAGTCAATTTATCCAATGTGTTAGTCTTTCACATATGTTACCAATCTTCATTTTGAACAAGCTCGGCCACTTCACTCCAAGCCTTGCTTGGGGTAAGATAATTCACTCACCGCCAAAATCAGCACAACCTTGTCTTCATTTTCATGCGGCCCTTTCGTTTTGGCTTCTCTGCCATTTTTCCGCAATTTGAATTTTTTATAATTTTGTTAACTCTAACTGATCGATGGCTTGGATGTAGAGTAACAGCGTACGTAAATACTGCCATCAATATTGCATCAGCTGCTCAACACAAAATAAGGCCCACTGCCTATTAGCATAGAGTCCACGTATGTTCTGTTAAGCTCTGTTAAGCGCTGTTAAGCGGAAGAATACTTTTTTAAGTCCGTCGTGCACAATGTTAAGTGCAAGGAAATCGTTTCGCATGCTTCTTCTTCGCTAAATTTTTGTATGAAACTTCTCGTTACGTTGTAAGTCCGTCTGGGGCTTAAAAAATGCAAGTGGTCCGCTAATGTTTCTCTTATCTGGTATGAGCTGAGTGGTAGTGCCAAGTCTAGCTAGGTGTTGCAGTGACTAGGCACTCAATCGAGATTAATTTGAAAATGCTGAGCCATCTCATTAAGTAATCTGTCAAGGGCTTTTAAGACAGCTTGACTATCTAAGAAACAGAATACTTCAACTCCTCTGATTACGAGGGTTTCCTGAAGGTTGGTAGTCTTCTGGAAGGCTACCACTGGCGATTTCTCTTCCCAAATGCACTGGTCATGCATAATGCAGCACTATTTGGAATTTTTGTTATGGTTTTGAGGACGAAAGGTACGATGACTCCATTTAAAAGTATTGGACGTAAAACGAATTAAAACCGGATATGAACCAAATCTGGATCTTTGGTGTGTAAGTTTGAAATAGGGAATTGGATATTTAACCTATTAAAACTGGTTCCCACTATTTTGAATCAGTTCGAATGTGCAAAACGATTTTGATGAGAAGATTTCTGGAATGGAGAGTTTCGTTTTGGCAACAGGATCGTTAAACTAAATACTGAGAAACAAATTCTTAAGCGGTTTTTAATTCGGTTTAGAACTTTTTAACGGTGGACGAATACAATTTGCTTTCGAGGGTTGCTAAAATCTATTGATTGATCTTATTTATAAAAACGATGACCTTTGGTGTCTTTTATCAGCAGTTCACGCATTTAAAACTCTTTCAACAGCTTATCTTATGCATTTTATGCACTTAAAACTTTTAAGCTGCTTTCTAAACCAATTCGCTGCTACCTTTCTGCCTCTTTTCTTCTGCTTCCACTTAGAGCTCTTAGTTTTGAGGAAAAGTTGCTAGGATTTACTTTAAGATCTTAAGCACTTGGCAGGTCTACTACTACTACCTCCACCCGCTCTGCTCATTTTTTGGCAACCAGCTAAAGTTCTTTTCGTTTGTTTGTTTGTCATGTGCAACGAGCCCACAAAACATATTTCCGTTTCATTTACTGGCCAAACAACAACCAAAACAACAACTTAGAAAAACCACGAAGTATATAGAAAAAATGGTAGAGAAAAGCGCAGAAAATTTGCTGAGAGCACACACAACTCCATAAACTGGCGACCCAAGTAAAAATTGCTTGTAACCTATTTGGCAGCCAAATTTCATCGAAGCCCAAAAATTTGCTCGACCACAAAAATGTTCGCCGGCGCGCACAACTTTCTTTGGCGTTTTCTTCGGGTTGGTCCGTCCTACTGTCACAACGTTTGCATGTCCTGGTAGTGGAAACTGCTTTACTTGTTAGCGAAAAATAAAAAAACCAAAAAATACGGGCTACTTCATTTTCTGCTTTATATTTTGCAGTTTGCCAGCTAAGGCGGCGGCCCTCGACGCCAACAAACCTCCTTCCCTTTGCAGTTGAATAGTTGGCACTGGCCCGGCCTCACACTCTCTCTATCCCAGCTCGACTCATTCTTTGCACGACAAGATAAACAGCATTTTAGGCAAAGGTCTCGCTGTGTTCTCTGTATTTTTGAGTGTGTGTGTGTGTGTGTGTCACCAAGTAGGTGGCATGTCCAGAACTCTACAAACTGTTTTTTGGCTTTAGCCGCGATAGCTGCAAAGGCTATTTTTTGTTTTTTCTTTTTGCATATCGTACGGTTTGTTCCATATATGTGTTCATTGACCGCATTTTGTTAGCCCTACGATGTTTTTGTATTTTGTGTTGTAACATAAAAATGCATTGAAAGTGTATGGGCTGTTTCGCATTGATTTTGGTGCGCATAAAGTTCAATGAGTTTGTGGAACAACGGAAGCTTTGCCAGCAAAGAATCGAGTTTAATGAAGCTGGTGGCGTATATAGAATTAAATATGGGATAAGATATCGCAACCAACAGACAAAGTGTTATGGCTTTCAGCTGGTTTTTCATTTGTGGGAGGAGCATTGAACAAAGAACGAGTCTTTTAAAAGTTTTTTATTTTCGTTGCGAATTTCAGTCTTCCTTTTGGAAGTTCTTGTACTTAAATGCGTCCAAACAGCCGGATTGCAACCAGTTTTGAATTGGAAAAGTATCAAACACTATATTTCCAACCAACACTCGAAAATTTCCAGCTCATTGCTCAAATAATTTGTAAGATATGGTTTTTAAAACTGGTTCATAACCGGTTTTGATCCGAAAAAATATTCTTATCCATATTACCAAGTCTTAAGTTCATAGCTAACAAAAGTTTCTTGATACAGCTCCGAACCACTTTTGAACCACTTCTTGAACTGATTCAGAAATGCTTTTTATATGGAACCTAACTAACAAATTATAAGTTCATAGCTTCGATAGTTTTTAATATATGGCTTCGAACCATTTTTGAAACTATTTTCTTAAACTGGTTCAGAAAAGGCTTTGATCCAAAAAAATATCTAAAATTCTTACAAAATTTCTGAGGCTGCCTTCACACTGTTCGACTGTTCAGACATTATAATCAAGTAGGACTGCATTTCATCTTGTTTCGCCTACAAGACTATCATGTCTTATGTGTCGAGTAGTGTAAAGGAAGTTTAAGATATAATTCCCAACCACTTTAGAACCACCTTTTCGAAAAAGGTTCAGAACTAGCCTTTATCCTAAAAAATATATATGTTTCTATTTTAACAACCTAAGTACCAAAATTTAAGTTCATTGCTTTAATAATTTTTAAGGAATGGCTTAGAACTACTTTTGAACCTATTTTTATAAGCTTACTCTCTACTATATTATCAAACCAACCAATTTACCAGCTTTATTAATTTCTAAGATATTGCTACGAACCACTTTTCAACCACTTTTTTTAAACTGTTTCAGAACCTAATCTGAGCTGTCAAAATTTTGACATATCAAATGTATAACGATTGTATGAAAAGCCAGAAAGTGGCAACGCTAGCACACGGCTCAGCTAATCTGTCAGGTCAATTGGAATCGTTTCTGTTTCACCTGATCGCTCAGATAAACCGGTTTTATTTCACTTGATCGCTTAGTTGAGTAGTCAGATGGCTACTCAGACGCTTGTTTACACGGGACTTAATACCTTTGTTTTTTTCCCACACAACATAAATACACTTTTGAGCTTTTCTTTTTTATACTCTGTACCAGAGGTACACAGAGTGTATTAAGTTTTTGCAAAAGTATGTAACAGCCAAAAGGAAGCATCTCCGACCCTATAAAGTTTATATATTCTTGATCAGCATATGAGCAAACAGATCACAGCGATGGTAATAGATAGAGGTTCGACATGTATGTAAAAATGTTGAATAGCTCCTACAATTTTAAAGATATCAAGCTCATATTTTTCAGTGTAGTGTATGTGCCCAAAATCTAAAATCTCTGAAAGTTTCATAAAGATCGGATAATAAATGGCAGAGCTATAAAAGCTACATGCGTTTTTTCCTCACATTATGTTGAAATGGTCACATTAATGTTTATGCTCTGTTAATTAACATAGGGAAAGGCTATTTAACACTAATTGCCCTGAGTAACGGGTATATCGAAGTCGGGCAGGACCGACTTTAACTTACGCTCTCGTTTTTATTCGTTTTCGTCGTTGAAACCTATGTGAGATTTAAGGACAAGGCTGTAGGGAACGAACCCACAGACAAGCTACAAGAACAAAAACAGTCAATAACTGTATTTTCTCAAATGCAGAGCTGCATCTGCCAGGGATCCTGGGATCTTAAAAGCTCGCTTTGATTTGATAAAGTTAACGTCAAACTCTTATAATCGATGAGAGCGTGTATCATATGGCATATGCTGAACAGATATCTAATTCTTGCGACGCCCCAGGGGCTCGCAACATTCGTATATCTAAAATTAATATAATTAGTATTAATTATTTAAAGAAGTAATAAGTCACCTGAAGTCCTATATTATAGTTTCCCTAAAATTAGTTAATTAAATTCAAACTACGCGCGCACATTCAAACCAGATGCCGACTCGCGCCATAACAACAGCTGCGAATAAGCCGCCATGACAGCGATCGAGCAAACAGCTGACGATAGACCTATCGATTTATTCATCGCTAGCGGGCTTTAAAGTTTAAACGCAGAGCCCGAGCACACTAGGACTTCACTTAGTGCGCGGCATCGGTCGAGTAAACATCTTGGAGTAGCAGATCAAAACGTAAGTACCAACTACCAGCTCATCTTCGGGACTCCCGTAGTGCGGTTTCCGAATCGGCTACGACGCGGTCCCCACCAAGGGGCCAATAGTGCGGTTTCCGAATCGGCTTTGGTCAGCTCCGGATGTGCGGTTTACGAATCGGCATCTGTGTCTGGACGGGATTCTCGGCTGAATAGCACCGCCGCTTGTTCGTTCCAACTTCCGAGCTACTGGTTGTGCGGTTTACGAATCGGCTTCCTGGCCTAGTCCAACGAGATTGATGCACTGCATCCGGTATGGTGTAGCCACGGCACACACGGGTACGCGCGTTCAAGCGAGTCTTTGGAACGGCTCCCGGTCACTGCACCAAGAAGACATTGTAATAAATAAGAATACATACACGATTACCCCTGTATATTTATTGGGTGGGTAAGCGATTACAGCAAACAGAAGAGCCAAGTGTCCCAGAATCAAAAAATAACTGTGACAAACCCTGGCATCGGCGAGCTACATCCGTGCCACGAAAAGAGGTCGTTACATCCTGAAAGCATAGTTCGCAAAAAACTGTTAAGACTTTTCTCAATGCGACCAACCTCAGTGAAAAACAGAAACAAACGCAGCACAAGCGGTCTCTCACTGAGCGGAACACTTTTTCTCGCACCTCATGTGTTTTCTGTTACGTGTTTTCGGTTGAGCAAAACAAACGATTCGGTCATCCGACAACCTCCGACAGCAACTGTTCTGAGCGAGCGCTCACTAAACAACTGTCTGTAAATGAGCAGAACACTATAAGTGTCTGCGAAAAGTGTTTTTTGTTTTGTTTGTGTTTTGTGCGTTTGGTAGGCTGTTTGTATGTGTGACGCTCGTTATACAAAGACACACACGAGCGCAACACACAGCCACGCATACAAACGCAAAAGGCAGATTGGAAGTTTGCTCTCGGCAAAAGTGTCAGTAAAAGACAGGAGAGAAACAGGAACGAAAAAAGGTCTATGCTCTGAGCGCAACAGAATTAAGCGGTAAACAGAACTGAAACTGTCTTTCGCTCCCTGTTTTCATTGTGTCCGTAACCTAACTGTTTTTTGCCGAAACGTTGAAAGTTTTGAGACTTTTTTGCGAGCTCTGCCTGAAAGAGCTGAGAATGCTGCATTTCAGTAAGCAACCTTTTACTAGAGAAGAGGGAGTCAGCTTACCAGATGACATGAGCGACAAATTTTGGAAGAACCAAGAAAACTATCTGAGAAAATCACTGACATATCGGACGAAAATTCTGGAGACACTCGTTGACACTTGAGTCAATACTGGCAACTACCCAGGCAGACTGGTGTAGTAGATCAGTGTAGAGGGAGACGAACTGCTCATGGGAGACAAACGGATTGAAATGGCCATGAGATAAATACATTTGCGAGGTCTTCGCTTTAGGGGTACCACTTTCAAAGTGTAAAAACTCGAATCAGCTAAAAGTTGTGAGTTGGATTGTGTTCAAAAATGTGCAACTTTTTAATGAACGCGGAAAATCGAAAAGAGATATTTGTAACATCTCCTTACCAATTGAAATAAATTTAATTTACACGTGAAAACCCGTTCGTTCTAATCCTTTAACAATCGTTTCTTTGTAATTGCACTTAATATATCTGTTATCTCATTATTTCAATAATTCCATTAAATCGTTCCATTTAATGTGACAATTTGCAATCACAACATCTCTTGCTGTCTCCAGTCAACTTTAACAATGCTTAATTGAAAAAAAAAAAATAATAAAATCTGACCGTTCGAAATAATGTTTCATTCATTAATAACATATTGACAATGAACGAACAATTAACACAACTTTTACATACAATGTGCACAATTTGCAATCTATAGATGATTATTGGCCCAGATCTATTGAGAGAAAACCCGTTAAGTAGGAGTATTTTTTTTTTAATTTTTATTAATTTTGACGGTGCATTAATGTGCAATTAATTATTTATTTGTCATTCACACGGATTTGGGTACCGCGCAGACTAATTGAAGCGTAAACCATTCAATTGCTTCCGATATAACTAAAATGCGCATATGAAGGGACAATACGATTGGCAGCAAATGGTTCATAAAACTCATTAAATAATTATGCCACCAGAACTGTTTATTGGTAGGGCTAAATTGCATTTAAGGGCGTTAATTAAATGGGGGGAGACTCCATTCCATTTAACAAATGCAACACAATTTAAATTAATAATGGCCCATCGAAAGAACTTCTGTATACATACATATATCTCGTTATCGCTGCCCACAAGCAGCAGGTACGTGCACTCGTATGTATTTTAATTTTTACCGCCGCGCTGATTACACTTCCGCTGCGAAAGTCCCCCGTGTGCTGTATGTCATTTTTCCATTCGCATTAATGAATTAATTGTTCCACCGGATATTTCAAACATTTTAGATTTGTGGTTTTTAATTTCCTGCAACATAATCTCTGCCTTGCGCCGAAAGTGGAAAATCAAATAAAATTTCATACGTTTGTAAACATTTTGTGGTAATATCGGTTTTTTTCTCGCCTGACTTTAAAATGACCCAAAATGTACAAAATAAATATTCAACATGAAATGCTGTGACAATGGCCAAACACATACACTTGCCTGCCAAATGACTGACATAATGTTTGTGTGCTTGTGCGTTATTTGGTTTTAGTGGTTGAATTAGCCTAAGTGCAGTCAGAGTGCAGTGTCAACCGTCAGTTCGTGGCATTTTTACGATCTAAGCGACAAACTTTTCTCTAATAGAAATCATAATTTTGCATAAATATGCAACCAACACTTAAACACTGTGCTGGTTCTTGAGACGAAGTGGAGTTACTCTGTTGGAAAACACTAACAAAGTTTTTAATCAGAAATGTATCTAAAGTATATGAAGTGAAGTGGGCAAAGTTAATGGTGCTTTGCCTTTCTAATCTTACAAGAAGTGCCAGATGACAGCTTGTTGCTCTAGTTCTTCAAGGATGTTTGTTTCTTCTTCTTCTTCTTCTTTGGCCATTTGATGGTATTAAAGTCATCACAACCGTTTTACGGTCTCGGCCGCTGCCACTAATGCCCGCCACTCGCCTCTGTCCCGAGCGACATCCCACCAGGAGGACACACCCAGCTCCGCAATATCTCCCTGCACCTGGTTGCGCCATCTCCGCTTCGGTCGACCCGGCCCGGGCTTGCCACCTAACTCGATCGCATGCCGACATTCATACGGGTAACATGTCCTATTCAGCGCAGTCGCTGTTGTTTTATGCACTGGACAAGCTTAGTGTCGCCATAGAGCTCTTACAGTTCGTGTTTCATTCGGATGCGAAATTCTTCGCCAACGTTTAGAAGTCCATAAATCCTCCGATGAACTTTTCTCTCGAACACGCCAATTGCCGCCTCATCCGTTGATGACATTGTCCATGCTTCTGCTTCGTATAGCAGGACTGGGATGATAAGCGACTTGTATAGCGCAATTTTCGTTTTCCGAGACGGGGTTTGCTCTTGAACTCCTTACTAAGCCCGTAGTAACATCGGTTTGCAAGAGTTATTCTTCTTCGGATCTCCAGACTGATCTCGGTAATCATCGTTCAGAGGTAGACAAAGTCCTTTACAACGTTAAGGCTGTACTCTCCCATTGCAACAGATTGTCCAAGACGCGTAGGCTCACTGCGCGCTGAGACTAGAAACTTTGCCTTTTCCTCATTTACCGCTAAGCCCATGAGTTTTGACTGCTTCTCAATCTCTGAAAACGCCTTGCTTCGTTTTTGCCGATAATGTCAATATCATCGGCATATGCAAGTAGCATGTTATCTCTGGTAAAGATGGTGCCCGTTCTGTTAGCATTTGGGCACATACTGCATGTACTCCATCAGCAGATTAAAGAAGTCACACGATAAGGTGTCACCCTGCCTAAAGCCTCTTTTGGTATCGAAAGGCTCGGAAAGGTTTTTTCCTATTTTGACGGAGCTTTGTGTGCTTCTCAACGTCATCATGCAAAGTCGAACGTACTTTGCTGGAATACCAAAGGTAGACAGGGCTTCAAAGAACTTTAACCTTTTCGGCGTGTCAAAGGCGGCTTTATTGTTTATAGTCTTGGGTCTTCTCCAGGATTTGTCGCATTGTGAATATCTGGTACGTGGTGGATTTGCCAGGTCTAAAGCCACACTGATAAGGTTCAATCAGTTCACTTATTCTCGGCTTTAGACGTTCACATAGGATGCATGATAGAACCTTATATGCAATAAGAAGGAGACTGATCCCGCGGTAATTGGCGCAAACCGCAGGGTCTCCTTTTTTAAATATTGGACAGAGTACGCTTAGATTCCAATCTTCGGGCTTGCTTTCTTCGGACCATATTCTGCATAGGAGTTGGTGCATGCGCCTTACCAGCTCCTCACCGCCAGCCTTGAACAATTTAGCGGGCAGCTCATCAGCGCCAGCAGATTTGTTTTTTTTAGCCTTTTTATGGCTAACAAGACTTCATTATGGTCCGGCGGGTCTATATCTATGTTATTGATTGGTGGTTCCCCAGAGGCGGCATTGTGTCATCACCTCCCAGCAGGTTGGAGAAATAGTTTCTCCATTTGTCTAGTGCCACTTGCGGATTTCTGAGCAGATTTCCGTGCTCTTCCTTGCCTAGTGTGACTCTGGGCTTAAAACCTTCGGTTAGTTGCCTAATCTTTTGGTAGAATTTTCGAGTCTCACTCCTTCCGAACAGCACTTCGACTTCCTCCCTCATGCGCTTTTCCTGCTCATTTTTCTTCCTTCTGAAAAGGCGCTTCTCCTCTCTCCTTTTCTCTCGGTATCGCTCCTTAACAGCCCGCGTTGCTCCAGACTGCAGAGTTCTCCTGTACGCAACGTCTTTCTCTGCAGTAGCGTGGCGGCACTCATCATCGTACCATGACTGTTTTCAGGTGTTTTCGGCAAATCCGAGAATCTCCTTGGCAGTTGTACTCATAGATTGTGAAATATGCTTCCACTGTTCGTCTACACCAGGAGGGCCAGGTGGGGTTTCCCTGAGCTTTCGGCGTGTACTAGAGCGTGCGGCATGTGCCACACTGAGCCGTGTGCGTACTTTGGCTGTAACAAGGTAGTGATCCGAGTCAATATTGGCTCCTCGGAGCGCACTTACGTCTAGAACACTCGATGAGTGCCGTCCGTCTATGACAACGTGATCTATCTGGTTTTGTGTTGATTGACGATCAGGGGACTTCCAGGTCGCCTTGTGGTCGTCGCGGTGTTCAAATCTGGTACTACTAATGACCATGTTCCGGCCCGAAGCGAAGTCTATTAGCCTCTCTCCATTATCGGAGGTTTTATCGTGCAGGCTAAGTCGGCCGATAGTCGGGCGAAAAACTCTTCTCTCCCGATTTTTGCGTTAAAGTCGCCTAGCACGATCTTGAAGTCGTGATCGGGGCAGCGCTCAGATAGGTCTTCTAGGCGCTCATAGAAATCGTCTTTTTCCGATTCGTTCTTGTCTTCTGTCGGGGCGTGCGCACAGATAAGACTAATATTAAAATATTTTGCCTTAAGTCTGAGTGCGGCAAGTCGCTTGTCAACTGGTGTAAAGCTGATGACAGAGCGGCACAGTCTTTTGTTGACTGCAAGGCTGCAACCAAACTAGTGCTTTGAAGCATGTCCATCTACTACAGTGGGGCGTTGATTTCCGGGGTCCGTATCCAAGGCATTGTTACAGTTTTCATTGGCGGATGTAATAGTCTGGAATCGGGTGCCAAGCCCGAAGTAGCGTCCCCTATTTGTCTCAGGGTATGATAGCCTCTCACGTTAGCCAGCAGCTTTGCGGGTGCATCGCTCTGTTTCCAGGGGTTACCACGTGGAGGTGTGAGTCGACTTGAGACGCCCCCATAACCACAGAAGAGTTCCTGCCTTCCGAAGAAGCCTAGCGTCTATTGCCTATTTACAAAGTGGGTTTTCGCTGAGTGGTTAGGATTGTCACCGTACATTTTCGATTCTCCTGTTCGAATCCCTGATGAGAATAATTTCATCTTTATATGCATTTTGCTGTGCGACTTCAAGATCTAATTTTCCAAGAATTCACAAATGAAACTTAAGAGCAAAAGCTCTTTTCTTACGCAGTCGATAATAAAATAAACATATTGTTGGTCAGCACCAGAATTAGAACACACAACCCCCAATCTATGTGACAAGCACTTAGGGCACAAAGCAAAATGTAAAATAGCTTGACACAGCCCCAAAGGGCCAAAGCCGAACTGCTCTCAATCTCTTGGCTTGTGCGCTTCTAATTTTCACACAAGAGAAAGGGAGTTTAACGCCGAATTCGAACGACAGTTTGAAAAGCTTTTTCATGGCTGATTACTACAAAGCTGGCGCCAACAGCAGAGAGGGGTGACCGGGTGTAAAGTTTATTCAAAGAAAAATCTTTTCATTAGATGCTCCAAGGCGGGATCGAACCTCTTGCAATGCGGTAGCGCACACTAGCCGCTGAGCCACCCGGCCACTTAGGGCACAATACCGTCGTAGAAATTGACGTTACTGGTAAAAATATAAACAATAATGGGGCATTTATCTTACAAACCACAAAAGAAATATCTAGTAAATTTCCTGAAGGAAAATTTAAATGTTCTCAGTACTTGGCTTAAAGTTTTTCCAGATGCCTTAGAATAACGAACACTGAATCGAAACCAACTTTAAATTTGAACTGGTTAAAAACGATTTTCTAGAACGAACTTGAACCACTGAACCGATTGAGTTCTAATTATGATTATCGAAAGACTTTCATCAATTTAGCTGGTTCCTGCCCTATAAAAAATCTATATAAAGTTCTGCCTACCGTTGAGGCGTGAAACATTTGTAACATTTTATGCTTTTCACACACACATGCGCACGCATATGTACAACCTGCACCACCGCCACCCCGTCATTATCTAATCAACAGTTATCGTCACATCACGCATGATTGTTAGACCGCAAATCAAATACGGCCAATTAAACAGCGATTATTTCAATGTCGTCCTTCCGTCAGAAAAGTCTGCTGCACAGCCTTGGCAAAAGACGTTTTTGTAATTATTTTTCAGCTTAAAGTGAAATGGAAAACGTGCAGGGAAATGGATTGTGTGAAATCAGCGCTAACCAATTTCAAATCAATCACTAAACGAACACAAAGAGAAAGAGAGGAGCGACAGAGAGAGAGAGCAATGGGCAACGAATCGTGGGTTTAATCGAGCGTAATGATTGCGCTTATCGGCTACTAGCTAAGCCAAAGGTTCCTTTCAATGCCTGAATTTTTGTGTGTTAAATTAGGCGCTCATTATTTTAAGTGTGGTCGATTGTCTCTAATAGATGTGTCAAGCTCGAACTTAAAGTTGGGTGCATTAATGAACACATGTTCACAAAACATTAAAATTAAATGGGGCTGCTCATTAAGATTTTAAACTGAAAACCCCAAAAAAGCATTTCCCGTAAATGGGCCTTGACATAGAAACAACTCATCCGTACATGGGTCATATAACAATAATAACGAAGCATTTAGGTTAAATGTCAAAAAAGGGGTTTTCCATGGGATAAAGCCAAAGTGTTTGGTCACTCATTCGTGGGCGATAGAGCAGAGAGAGAGAGAGGAGGGGCGAGCCAGATCCTTACCCCAGGCCAGGCAACGACCATAAAACAAAAACCGACATATTGCTGAAAAGACACAGGGACGATGTACAGGCCCACTCACTCACTGACTGACAGCCCGAGTGACTGACATCAACATGGACAGAAGTTCAATTCAATTTTTCGGCCATGTTTTTGGCATTTCCATATATGCAAATGAATATGTTGAAAACCGGAAAATCAGGCAGAGATACAGAAGGATGGGGGAAGGAGATATGCGACGCAGAGTGTGGGTAGGTCCAAATAAAAACAAAAGTCAAATAGGCTGTGTGAGTAGGTTTAATTTTGGGTACAAATAATTAATAAGGAATTTTATTTTAAACAATTTTGAAGCCCAAAGACATCGACCGGAACAAGTGGAAGCTGTTTTTAATAGTTACTGAAAATTTTTATATTTTTAGGTTTCTGTTATTCGAAATTTCAAGTTTTTAACAGAATTTCAGCTCAAATAACGAAACCAAAAATTTCTGCCTACGAGCAATGCCGCATTTGGTATAATCCAATGGCTCAAAGCTTTATACATTCACTTACTAGGTGATACAGAGAGGTGGTGGAGGAGGATCAGAGGGAAACATTTAACGCTGCTAAATGATTTGCAGCTGACGAAAAGCTAAACAAGAGGAGCCGTGCGGAATGAGTGAGATAGACAGCTACAAAATACAACCGAACATACGCAATGCGGCAATCAAAAGCCAACACGCACACACACACACACAAAAAAGAGCGGGGGAGGGGCTTGGGAGGGACATCCGGTTTTGCCACTAGCAACGACAAATGTCATCAAGCAGTCCAAATAATAATAAAATATACACTTAAGCCTGGTTTTGTGCGTGCGCGCGTGTTTGTGTGTGTGTGTGAGTCTGTGTTGGCCACATGTGGGGAATTCCTCTTCACCCCTCCCGCTAGCTGTGCGTGGATTTAAATAAAACGGAAATTTATTTCGACAAATGGCATTTACTTGCAACGGATGTGCCGCCATTACAATGACACGGAAAGGCTACATTCTACATTTGCCTTTAACTCCACACGACTTCGG
Source organism: Lordiphosa collinella (assembly GCA_018904265.1). Taxonomy (NCBI): domain Eukaryota; kingdom Metazoa; phylum Arthropoda; class Insecta; order Diptera; family Drosophilidae; genus Lordiphosa; species Lordiphosa collinella. The sequence continues at coordinate 128,115 of JAEIFV010000510.1, read as the reverse complement.
ACTGTCTGCCATCCAAAATGCTAGCCCAGCAGGCGGACTGACTGACTGCCTTCAATGTGAATAAGTGGGATAATGGGTCAGGCTAAGCCACAAGCATCCAAGTGGCTGCCATGATGATGATGATGAAGCTCATGACTCCCTACCGGAAAACCCTCACGCAGCACTGGGGTCCCTGGAACGCTCACACACGCACACGACAGTTGTATGATAAATTGTGCAAGATATCAGTGTAGACTGTGTCATTTTTTGTTTGGATTACACCTTAAAAAATTTTTTTAAAAAAATTATAAAAAAGTTAATATTAATAAAATGAATTTTGGAGAAACCACATTTGTCCATTTACATGATCCTACACTTTTTCCTTTACATGTAGTTATCTTTTTCTCTCAGTGTACATTACTTTGGGCCAAAGGCAACATTGTGTTCCCCTTACATTATAGCCAGACTCTGAGCATTTAGCATTCATAAGATAATAAAAAATAATAAAAAGTTAGAGGATCAACTTTAACGAATTTTTTATACTCTCACAAATAGTTGTTAGACGTTTTGTTAATGCGAAATATGGATCGTTAAGTATAGTCCCAACACCTTACTCACAGAAAAATATGCCAAAATCCGTTTTGTGCTCATTTTGTTCCCTTAACATGAAATTACTCTCGAATGGACCATCTAATTTTCTATAAACTTTTTAATTCCGATAGCGACGAGAAGATTCTCGTATATTATATTGAATGCTTTCATAGATGTAACGCGATGACTGATAAATGCGAGTTACAGATCTGGTATTTAGAGCTTTTTTTTTAAACTCCTACTTTAACTCTTGCTGGTTTAACAAAATTGCTCCAAGCTATTTTTTCTTAGATTTTATTATAATAGTACATTTATTTTTTCGTCAGTCAAATGTTGTTTAGATAAATTTGGTTACCGTTTGCCGAAGTTATTCGCGGTTTTCTGAGCAGACATCGGCTATCTAGTATTCTTTTTTAATGTGCTTACAGAATTACTTTTCAGTTAACATAAAAGCTCCTAAAAGTATACTTTCTGAATGTTTGGTGGAAAATTTAAAAATACTTTTTCATAGTCACATAAATTTATACACATACTTTTTAAGATGTTGGACTGTTACCTTGTAAGGCCATGATAGACCCCAATCAAATCAACAATTACTATGTACTATGTATCCGAAATAGTACTATTTTAAGTTTTCGGTGTTTAATAATACCGAAGCAATCTAAAAGAAAGAACAGATCTCCCAAATACAATAGAAAAAGTAGTAGAACGAACAATCTTCTTGAGAACGACGCTCTTAAAAAAAATCTATTCGTTCTTGAATTTGTACGAATTTGGTTCTGATTTTAATAGGCAAGGGGAGTAAGGTGCTGACCTGGCCTACCCATTACAACGGAGCGCCGAAGTCACTCGTGCTTTTGACCAGGCCTGGCCGGCCATGGCCCACTGAGTGTCAGCAGGCGACAGACATAGTTCTTTGTCCTCTCTATTTGGCCAGGCCTGCTTTTGACACAGACGCTAGCCGAACTTGCGACTTTTTGAGAGAGAAGCACAGAAAAGCAAGTAAATCGGCTGTTGTCTCTCTTACTCAACAATACAAACTAGTTCTGCTGTCCTCTCTCTTTGGCTGGGTCTGAAATAGAGATGAACCCGCTCTCACAGTTTCTTTTTTGTATGGGGAAACTACTGATAGGAAAGAGCAATCGGGTATTGAGGGCAGAACTCTGTCGTTCTCAATTTGTAAGGAAGCTTTCTTGACAAAAATATTTTTTAAGTGCAAGGATTCTTAAGTGGATTGAGTGTGCCGACAAAGACCCCAACTATTTCTCGGAACACGTCTCGAAATCTTCACCCACCTGGTTATACACAACAATAACCCGAAAGGACAAACACTATTAGCTCTATCTTCAGCTACAGTTGGAATAGCCAGCACCAGATCTACAGTTACTTTCGAAACAGTCTTAAATCAAGTTTTTTTTTTATTGAAAAACTCGTACTTGATTCAAGAATTTTGTACTTGGATCAAGTATTTTTGTTCTTACTGTACTATAGACACCGTTTGTACTTAATTTAAGTACAAAATTCTCAGTTTTTTTTCTGAGAGTGTGGTCGCAAAATGCCCATGTTTATCTGCAGCTAATGCTCCTTTCTAAACTCCTTTGCGAATAATTAGATATTTTGGTGGGGTCACACAAATCAGAATAATAATGATTGTACTTTAATTAAATATTGTTTGAGGTATTTAATTAACGATTTGAGGAAAGGGATCAGAAATAGAGACATTATTGTCTTTAAGAATCTTTGAAACATGGTTAGAAGCAAAACCCAAGTTTGGACTGGTTAAAGAACCGAACCTTAGACTTTACAACGAGTTTTAACTTCCACGCAGTGGACGGTCTTGTATGAAATCATTGGCCAAAAAAACTTTCAGATAAGAGATTTTATTTATTTAATGATAAATAATATATCAGACAAAGGGTTTGCCACTTCCGAACCGACTTTTGATGGCGAGGAAAGTGCGGGGAGCCAAAAATCGGAGAGCGCGAGTACTGTTCTAACCCCACCAAGAATACACTCCTCCAAATTTTATTCTTGATTTCAGTATTTTTCTTCTTGGATCCAGGAATTTCCGTTCTTACCGTACTTTAAACATTAAATATTATTGATATCAAGAACTATCTTCTTGGTTTTTTCTCTGAGTGTAAAGAAAAAACTCGAATTCTCAAATGAGAAAGCAATGGAATAACCATGTTTATTTTATCGACCAAAAGACAACGAGAGGCAAATCGTGGCAGCTGAAATTACCAGAATCGAATTTTAACAAAATGTTCTTAATATTAAGAAACAAGACCAACTTGGAGGAATTGAGGAAACTCAAACACATCCTTAACCTGGTTGTGTAGAAAGCTAACAATGGCACTGGTGAAAAATGCTTTTAAAAAACCAAAACAAGATAAATAATGAAAACAGCTCATACAAATTGCAAAAGCCTCTCCAAATTCCAAATATGACTATACCCCTGTTTATTAGAGTATTAGAAGGGGAAAAAAATCTGCTGCCAAAAAGATCCGAGTGGACAACAACAAATGATTTCGAGGTCGGGCAAAAACATGTCATATTTATTTTAAAGCTTACCAACATTGCGTATACGCAATCGTAAGTGAAAGTCAGTGTGATTGCCTCAAGCTGTGCATAATTTGGGTTCACACACGCACGAAGAGAGAGAGAGAGAGAGAGACACAGGGAGACAAAACACATATGTGTAGATATTATATTTTCCTGGCAATTTTTACTTTGATCCATTTACAGTGTTTCGTTTTTTTGTGGTATTCCAGGCAGTGCAGATTGTTGGTTTGGCTTTTGATTTTGTATGTTTTTATTAAAAACAAAATGTTTTATATGAGCCAGCTAGTCATTTGACTTGGCAAAAAGGGTTTTGCGGACGTTATCAAGCCTGTGTATCAGGGATTCCCCCTGAGGCGAGAGTATAAGAGGGAATTAGAGAAAAGAAATATTTTTTGATGGCCTTGATAAATTATATCAAAAAAATATTAAAAAAAATATTTTTTAAAGCTCATAAAAACCACCAGCAAACCTCAACTTTTAGTCTCAGCCATGATAATTCAATTAGGAAACATCATTTGCACGCATAAAGTTTACCCCAATGAAGAGTCATGCAAATGAGCTCAAAGCCGAGACCTCAGACTAGACTAGAAAAAGCGTCTATAAAAGCCTCAGCCATTAGCATTAGCCAGTCTTTCGCAGTCCATTAAAATTGCACACAAACAGAACTCACCTTGCAGTAAAAAATTCTCTGCAGTGAATTTGCTGAATTATTAATTAACCCTTTACAATTAAAAGTGAAATGGTTTCTCTTTCTTATTCCTTTTCCTTGAGAGTAAAACAGTTAAGGATGCTATTAAACGGCTTGGAATGAATTTTTCACACCAAAAGGCGCAGGCACAGGCACAGGCACGAACCGTAGGTTAAGAGCTGAGACCAGAGCCTGAGATATACAATGTAGATTGTAATTAACCTGACCAGGTGGTAGGTGGTGGGATGGGAGTAAGCACTATCGGCCACCGGACCAAGCAGAATGAATGAATGACATTCATTTTCGCCTTTTGCTGCACTTCCGTTTGCCACCACCGGAAAAGGTGCCCAGATAAAGGCTTGGCACAAGGATGAGGGGGCGTGGTACCTCTCGAATTTCATAAAGCATCCTCATTGAAAATAATTAAAATTCGTCAAGCGTTTAAAATCAAGCAGCGTGGAAATTTAATTGTACTGATGGGCTCCCTCTGTCAGAATGGATTGCATCCAGTTTGGCCCAGTTGGGGCAACAAATGAGTTTTCTCTTCACAGGTGATAGCATCGCATGCAAACAAAAAAATAAAAATTGAATTGGAAAGCAATATGCAATTGATCAAATGAAAAGGACAAATAAAAGGGCGAAGCACCAAGAGCAGTGCAAATGACCTAAAGTGAACGAAAGATGCTGATGATGATGAAGATGATTGCTGTCATAAAATGTGAACAACAGAGCTCGTGCTACCTATTTAGACTTCTGAGAAAACCAAATGAAATGGAAATGGTTTTGAAATAGAGTACTACACTGTCTAGACTTATTTACGTGGCTTTATTTTGTATTTGCTTAAGGCTTTAGTAATATTTTTTTTAAATATAAATATGCAAGGGGTTATGCAGGCTCTTGATTATTTGATTTAATGCTTTCATTTAAGAACTTTTGTTTTTTGAATTTTCTTGAAATTCCCCCTAAATAGAGAACTTTTTCGTTAAATTTTGTTCAAAATATCTTTTTTATTTCCGATTTCAAATAAATTTTTTTAATTAATTGAATCTTGATTTTAAAGCTAAGTAGCGAATGAATTTGAAATGCGTTTTTTTCGATTTTAAAGGAAGTTAAATGTGACCGAAAAACGGTCTGTTGGAAAAACGATTGTTCATCTGACTGTCTTAAAATTAAGAGCACGATTTTCAAAAACCCGTCCCAAGGTCGGAAATTCGAGGAGAGAGGAGAAGATAGGTTCACCCGTGACGTCCATTTAAGGTATGCAGTATACACGAAATAATTTTATTGCATTCTAGATTAATAAGTATCATGACTTGAACATGTTCGGAATGTTTTATGGTATCTGACAAAATGATATAGGCACACTCAAATGAAAGCATACATTTATGTACATTAGAGCGCACTTTTTTTGTATGGATAATTTAATGTCATACTGGCGCCCCTCGATTCGCTAGTTTATGGTGAATATTCAACGAGAAAAAAGTTTAAAAAGTTCTGTTTTAGTGAACGCAAGGGGCTCCAAAGTTTTTGATATTACTCATACGCAGTGTTGCCTTTGAACATAATATAGTTTTGAAGTTGGCGTTGATTTCTAACAAAATGTTTTCGTACTTTCAAAAGGTTACTCTGATTAAAACTATAGGGGAAAGTATCAAATGAAATGATGCCCAGACGGTACCATTAAAAACAAAAAAATTTTCTCACCAAGACCTATCTTTTGTATGGGAGCTAAACCATATAGTTGTCCGATTTTCACCAAACTCAGTAAAGTTATGAAAAAGCATAGAAAACCAATAAATACAAAGTTGTGAGACGCTAACATTTAAAACAAAAAAGTTTTTCTTACTAAAACTTGTTGTTCGACCGATCGTTCCTATGGGAGCTTTAAGCTATAGTCATCCGATCCGGTCGGTTCCGACATATTAGCAGCGTGCAGTTAAAAGAAGACTCTGTGCAATATTTCAGTTTGATAGCTTCAAAACGAAGAGACTAGTTTGCGTAGAAACAGACTGAAAGACGGACAGGGCTTAATTAACTCAGCTCGTCGCCATGATCAAGAATATATATAGTTTATGGGGATGGAAATTAATATTTCTATGCGTTGCAAACTTCTGGGCAAAATTATAGTACACATTGCAAGGGAACAATAAAACTTAACTTTATGTTCCTTGCATGGGAATTGAACCCGGGACCTCGTACTTTCGTTCTTAACACGAAAGTCGGTACCTCAACACTGTCAACCCCATGTCAAAATTGGGGAATTTTTTTATACCCTTGCAGAGGGTATTATAAAATTGTCCGGATGGTTGTAACGCATTAAAGGAAGCATCTCCGACCACATAAAGTATATATTTTCTTGATCAGCACGACGAGCTAAGTTGATTAATCCTGTCCGTCAGTCCGTCCGTCTGTCCGTCCGTCTGTCCGTTTGTCTGTTTCTATGCTTTCTCCTCCGTCAGTTTGAAAGTTATCTTTACCAAACTTTGCACGAAGTCTTTTGGTACAAATACGCTGCACACTTGTCGGAACCGGCTGGATCGGATAACTATAGCATATAGCTGTCTTAGGAACAATCGGTCGAAAAACTAGTTTTAGTGAGAAAAACTTTTTTGTTTTCAATTGAAACGTCCCTTATATTTATTTCAAATACTCTTGCACAATTTTACAAAGTTTTGTCAAAATCGGATGACTATAGCATATAGCTGCAGTATGAATGATCGGTCGAAAAAGAAGTTCTAGTGAGAAAAACTTTTTTGTTTTGATTGGGATCGCCTCCAAGTTTCGTAAATAACAGTTTGTCGTGCTTTTCCATGATTGCACTAAGTTTGGTCGAAATCGGACATCTACAGGGTGGCTGATGAAAGCTGCTACCAAAAAAAATTGAATAACTTTTTTTCTATTTGATGAATCTACTTAATTTTTTTATTGTTTTGTAGATTGATCTTTAAATTTATGGAAAATAAATAATTGGGAAACTGAAACAAGAATTTTGATTGTCCGCCGATATCACGCCCTGGAGTCCGTAGTTTCGGTTCAAAGAGAGTATAGGCGCACGTTTGGCGGCGATCCTCCGACCAGATGGACCATAATGAGACTTGTTAACAATTTTGCCGAGCGTGGGACAGTCGAAAAAAGACCTTACCATCGAAACCCTACAGCTCGGACGGAGGAAACAATCGCTGCGGTAGCTGCAGCCATACAAAATAATCCAAGAGTTTCGACAAGGAACTTATCTGTTCAAATGGGTATAAGCAGACACTCATTGCAGTCAATTATGCACAATGATTTGAACTTTTTCCTATATTAAATTCAAATGGCCAACAAACTGAACGCAGCAGACTTGCCGATTCGCTTGGAATTTTGCCAAAAGATGCTTCAAATGGTGGAAGAGGACGAAAACATGTTGAACTGTCTTTTTATGTCTGACGAGGACCATTTCGACTTTAACGGCAACATAAACAAACAAAATTATCAAATATGGAGTGCTTCCAGCCCACAGATACTCCATGAGACGGAATTGCATCCATTTCGTGGCACAGTGTGGTGTGCAGTTTCATCACGCTGCATTGTCGGGCCCTTCTTCTTCGAAGAAAACGGTCACACCGTTACTGTTACTGGAGACCGTTACTTGAGCATGTTGAGAGAGTTTTTCCTATCCAGAATTACGCCGAAAGAGAATTTCTTTCAAATCTGTGTGGTTTCAGCAAGATGGTGCAACTCCTCACATAGCTCAGCCTGTTATGACAGAATTGCGACGAAAATTTCCCAATAAGCTGATATCCAGATACTCCACATTCCGTTGGCCCCCCAGATCGCCCGACCTTACTGCAACTGACTATTTCTTGTGGGGTTATTGCAAACAGAAAGTCTTCAAAATAAAACCGACAAATTTGAATGAACTAAAGCAATCCATTCGAGCAAAAATTGCGGCTATACCTGTGTCAACTCTCCAAGCAGTTATGAACAACTTTTTGGTAAGATGCCGCAATTCAATTAAATTCAATTATTTTTAGATCTAATTGAATGAGCTTTAGCATGAATAAAAAAAAAATTAGTTCCATACATTGAAAAAAAGTTATTTGACTTTCTTAATGTAGCAATATTTATCAGCCACCCTGTATATAGTAGAGCTCCCATAGAAAAGTAAGGAACGAAAAGTAGTCTTATTTAGAAAAACAAACTGCAAGGGTATACAAAACTTCGGTCGAGCCGAAGTTAACTTCCCCTATTTTTGAATTTAAGAGTAGGCGGTAAACATACTCCAAGATACTTATATTCTTCGCCAATTTTTCAAGGAGATGGAATGAATCTTTAATTCGAACATTTTTATTGTCTAAAACAGGGACCTGTGCTAAAAAAACCTTTGATGGACCGCGAATTGTGAAGAATTATCATGGAAAAAATTCGCCTCGGACTTTCACTGTTTCTTTTTAAATGAATTTTGAAATTTGCTGTTTTGTCACCAAGTTTATGCATGTGCAAAAATAACAAGTTTTTGAACAGGTCCCTGTTCTAGACAATAACCATTTATGTTTATTTACTTTTTTGATTAGATCCATGTAATGTCCTCAGAATCTTTTATAGCTTGGGTCTTCTTAAATGCCAACAAATTAGACCTTTCCGTTTTGGAAGTGCGCTTCTTAATTTATTTGGTTGCTAAGCACCGTTCCTATATTTTTTTGAACATCTTGAAAATGTAGTTGGGTTTTGTGGGACGGCAGAGCATTGAATTTAATAAGTGGGTGCATGTCCTAAGTCCCAGTCGGATTTGTCGGAACGTGGTTCCCAAAAGAATGCCACCTGGCACACTTCTTTTTACTAGGAAGAATGCACTACCAACTTTTGCAGTATGGTAGAAGGCATATAATCTTTACGAAAACAACATTCAAACATCCCTTCTAATAGCACGCATGCTTCACCCATGCTATTGGAAATCAAAATGCCAAATGGGACCCGAACGATTGACGATCGTTCGTTTTTTACAAACATGTTCTTTTTGCCGTAGTTTGGAAGGCATAAAATCTGCATAGCATGCAAACGTCCCTTTTATTGGCACGCATGCAGCATGGAGCAGAGACATCCGAGCGTTTTTACTTAGTTGAACCAACAACAACAACCCATGCAAACGTCGCTTCTAATAGAACAGTTCCTGTTGCGTTTCGCCCCTATACAAATAAGCGAAAGGAAGATTGCTGGTTTTTGCAACTAGTTCTTAGTGGCAAAAGTTGTATACGGGAAGTGCTTCTGGCATGCAGTCAGGTCCGACTGGGGTACTGCCGAAATAAATCGCCTTCTGCCTCCCAATTGGTTTATTTCAGTTGTATGCTCTTTGTTAAAAACACTAAAAAACTATTTGTTTGTTCGCTTTACAATCTTATTACAATTTCTTAAAAGTAGCGGGGAGTTTAGATACTTATTGTTAGGGGATTCTCTTGCGGTGTTATTTTGGGGTATCAGATAACAAAGCTAAGTAGATAAGACAACCTGCAGTATTATACAAAAGTTTGTTATTCCCAGCTTCAAATATCAGCCTACCTAAACGTATACACCCAATATATACTTAAATGTCGCCCACCTCTTCCCTTTCTTTGACAAAGTCAACTTAACTGCTGTAAGAAAAATATTCTTTGTGTAAAATAATGCCTTGTGGCCCTATTTAAAGCCTTTGCCCCCCTTACCCAAAGCAATTCAATTATAAATAAAGGCTTAATATTTTGCATATTTTTTTCCTTTCCTTTCATTCGCTCTACTTACAGTATTTTTTAACACACACATGCTACATTTCCCATAGTAAAAGCCAAAGTGAAGAAGCCCATGAGGCACATCAATGGATCAAGTACACGCACACAAACATAAATACATAAAAAACATGCATACAAACAAACAGACAGAGGACCCGCAGCTGTCATTGACAATAAAAATAATAACACCCACGAAAGGACAACAACAACAACAACAACAATCAAACATTTCTTTTTTATCAATCACTGAATAAACACTCGACTCTGTGCTTTGCATCACATTATGTGGTGGGGTAGGAACGCGGATGGGGGGTAAATTTAATGCCTTTTTTTGATTACAATATTTATTTGTAGGTACAAAGAAAAAATCATAATTGAAATAAAAGCAACGCCATTTGATGATTTGTGTCTACATAAAGAAATGGCCATTTTTATGATTTGTTTGACAAGGCAAAAAGCAACAACAACAAAAACCAACAGAATGTAAGATCGAGAAATGTTTCATTTCCACGGAAAAACCTCTTGTCGACACACACAAAAAGAAAAAGGAAAATAAAAAGTAAGTAAATATATGGCAGACTCATAAATACGAGCACAAAAATCAATTGACAATTTATTGTTTGAAACATAAAAAAATGAGGGAGCAAAATCTATATTAAATTACCAGCCAGCTAACAAAAATGGCAAAATAATAATAATAAAAGAGGAAAAGAAAGAAAAAAAATAACATACATAGCATTTCATTTTTTTGTGGCCATTGTTGCTGCTGGTGCTGCTGATGCTGTTGTGCCCAATTGCCTTTAAATTGTGCCGAGTGTTAAGTGGCTCACGTTAAAAAAACATTTAACGTTTTTATTTACGATCCACAAAAAAAAAAAAAAAAAATTGGCAACAAAAACAGGCTCAAACTCCAATGTCGTGCTGGTCAGTGAAAGTGTTTTGTTCTGGTTCTGGCATAGGTACTCGGATGGGTGCAAAAAAAAAAAAATGGAAAGGATATTGGAATTGTAAGCGAATGGGCGGCACACAAAAAACGGAAATTAAAGTAAAAATATGGCAATTGGCAATGTTAGAAATCAGAGAGGAAAAATGGGAAATACGTGAAAAGTCAAGTGACAATTGTGGCTGGAAATATGTAGGACAGCAGCGCCTACATGGCAGAATGTGGGAGAAAGTTGAAACCAGAAATTTCTATAAAATTTATAAATTTATATACAGACCAAACCTGCTGCTGAGTTTTTGAGAATTTGGTGCACTTCGAACACTTGCTCAGAGGTTTTTAAACAAAAATCAACCAAAAGTCAACTTTCCCAAAAAGTTTACCAACATTTAACCTTGAAAGTCACTTAAACAAAAACAAACAAACCCCCAAAAGCACCCCGTTCAGCAGCGCCAAATTGAAAAGCTTCAAAAGCATTTTTATTTGCCTGCCTTAAATTCTCAACGCGTCTGCAAGAGAGCGCAAAAAAAAAAAAAAACGCGCCGCCAAACCGAAAATTTCGCACGCAAATCCCATAAATACACGCAGCAGCCGCCGACGCCAAAATAAATTATGTGAAATGTTTCGCCCAGTCTCCAACCACATTCAGCATACGAGTACAAACCAAATAACCAAACAGAAAAAAAATAACACATACTTCAACAAAAATTGGCATGCAACATCCGGTGGCGGGCGGCTTCGCTTAGAATTGCAACAATCAACCCACACACACACACACTCTTCTACCCACTAGCAGGGCCAAAAAACAAATGTCGAATTGAATGTCAGAATATTATTTCTAGTCTGGGGATAGAGGAATCCGGGATCCGGAACCTTCCTTGCTTTTTGCGCGTGTGTGTGTGTATGTGCGTGTGCATGTCAATAAAAATATCTGGAATGAGAAATGCAAACATGCAGCAGAAATGAAAATGAATTTGCAACTATCCGTGCATTTATTTATGGATACAGCGTAAATTCTGGAATCCTTCGTTTTGAACTGCGAGCTAAACTTTGAATTAAAATTTTTAAATCTTATTATTTATGCTTTTCATTAACATAAAATGCTTTATGTTTGAAAAGATAATAAAACGAAGAATGTTATTTGAAGAACTAAAAGTATTCTCCTTTTTATACCCTTGCAGAGTGTATTATAGAATTGTGCGGATGTTTGTAACGCATTGAAGAAAGCATCTCCGACCATATAAAGTATATATATTCTTGATCAGCACGACAAGCTGAGTTGATTAAGGGGGGACATCTGAGTAACTGGAAAAAAAGCGGATTTTCTGGAATTTTTTTGGCCAAATGAAAAAGCCAATCGAAAATTTGTAAAGTAGGTTTTATAATATTAGATGCGAAGTACAAAATAAATTTTTTTTCGAATAAATCGAAAACAAAATGGCGGCTGTGCAGCATTTCTTCGTAGGCCCTTTTTTGTTGAAGGGGGTCCATGGCCGGACAGCTAACGCCCTTAATTTTTGATCTAGAACAAAAAATCAAGTTTGGTTAGTTTCTATACATCAACAGCTATCGACACACGTAGGATTTTTGCGATATATTGATTTTTTGCAAAATGGTGAGTGATTGAAAAAAAGTTAAAATTTTCACGAATAAAAAACGTCACAAAATTGTTGATAAAAAAAAAGTAAGCAATATAAAAAAAAAATCCTACGTGTGTCGATAGATAAAGGTATTTTGAATATACTGTCAAAATTTCAGATCGATCGGTTAAGATTTGTTCGAGTTATGTGTCCGGCAGTCTCAAAAAAGTGGTTTCGAGAAAAACGCGTTTAAAGTTTTAAGGTGCCCGGGATATACAACCTGTGAGGCATCGCCGCAGAATGGAAAATTTCGACACTTAGACACTTTTGCCAGACTCTATCTTATGGTATGTTATTTTTAAGACCCTAAAGAATTTTTTAAGCGAAAAAAAAAATTTTCGATTTTTTCAAAATTTTACTCAGATGTCCCTGTCTGTCCGTCCGTCTGTCTGTCCGTCTGTCGTTCTGTCCTTCTGTCCGTCTGTCTGTTTCTATGCTATCTCCTCCGTCAGTTTGAAAGCTATCTTCACCAAACTTTGCAGGAAGTCTTTTGGTACAAAAACGCTGCACATTTTGTCGGAACCGGCCGAATCGGATGACTATAGCATATACCTGTCAAAGGAACGATCGGTCGAAAAACAAGTTTTAGTGAGAAAAACTTTTTGTTTTCAATTGAAACGCCTCCAAACTTCGTATTTCTTAGTTTACTATGCTTTTCCATGATTCTACCAAATTTGGTTGAAGTCGGACATCTATAATGGATAGCTGTCATATAAAAGTAGAGTCAGAAAAGTAGTCTTAGAAAAACTTTTTTGTTTTCAATGGAAATGTCTTCAAAATTGGCATGCATTTGTTTTATATGCTCCCACATGATTCTACAAAGTTTGGTGAAAATCGGATGACTATGGCATAAAGCTGCCATAGGAACGATCGGTCGAAAAACTACACTCAGAGAAAAAATAGAATATTTCATACTTGGATCAAGAATTTTCGAACTCAATAGTTCGATAAGAGTGAACATTCTCGATCCAAGAACGAAATTCTTGATCTAAGTTTGAACGTTTGATCCCGTTTTTCTTGATCCAAGTGCTGCAATTCTTGATCCAAATCGGGTACAAAAATTCTTGAGTAAAAAAAAGGAGGGGGGGAGTGGAATTTAGGGTGATTTCGGAGGGAGAGGGGTTGCCTGGGAGTTTTGGGTGGGAGCGGTGACTATAGCATATAGCTGTCATAGGAACGATCGGTCGAAAAACTAGTCTTAGTGAGAAGAACTGTTTTTGTTTTTAATGAAAACGTCCTTATCATTGGCATACACTTATTTTATATACTTTTACACAAAGTTTGTCAAAGTTTGGTCGAAATCGGATGACTATAGCATATAGCTCCCATAGGAACGATCGGTCGAAAAACTAGTTTGAGTGAGGAAAACTTTTTGTTTTTAATAAAAACGTCCTTTTTATAGGCATATTCTTATTTGATATACTTTAACACATTTGTACAAAGTTTTATCAAAATCGGATGACTATAGCATATAGCTGCAGTATGAATGATCGGTCGAAAAAGAAGTTCTAGTGAGAAAAACTTTTTTAATTTTAATGGGATCGCTTCCAAAACTCGTAGTTAACAGTGTGGTCGAAATCGTATATCTATATAGAATACCTCCCATAGAAAAGTATGATCCGAATAGTATCGAAAAATATCTTCCGTCCAATAGTTAGCAAGACAGAAAAAGATTTGGTTTTACCATGAGCAACAAGGCGAGCAAAATTTGATAAAGAAATTCTGTTTTTATATTAAATCAAGGAACTTCGATATCTAGACATAACTATAAACACCAAACACTACTAATAGCTCAAGAATGGATGTACAGTTTTGAAAGATTTCCGATTTTGTGGTTGGATTTGTATTAGACCTAAATTACGGCGTCTAAGTTCATCATTTGGAAAGAATGCACAATGGCGCCCAAATGTTCAGTTCATTGGAAGCACTTGTCCGAACATTAAAAGATCTGCGCAATGATTCAAGATGTTTTCGGGGCAGCATGATTTGACTGCCAGGTGATTTCCGCCAATCTCTGTCAGTCATACCAAGATCGTCTTCTAGAGATGAATTAAGCGCTTGCCTCGAATTGTCCAATCTGAGGCGCTTTATGAAGAAAATTTAGCATGTAGCAAACATAAGAGTTGCACTGCTGATCGATCTATCTGCTCAAGATTTCTCCAAGCCATTGCTGTTCCAGTCGAAGATGCGATTTCATTTCCTCCAAACTTTAGCAATTTTGTCTCATCGAAAGACGAGCTCATCAACCAAAAACATATTCCCGAACATTATTACTAACCGCAAGAATTTCGAATGGCAAAGTCATCGAGCAATTTTAGTGGCTAAGAATAAATAGGTAACCTTCATACATAGCTCTATCAAAGCAAAGAGTCATTCTTTAACTATTTAACTTAATAAATTTTTGGCATTTATTTAATTACGTTAACTAACAGTTTTTACTGGCTCGAGGTCTTGTTATGCTATTGGCATAACTTTAAACGGAGGCACACAAAACAACAAAGGAGGCTTCAGGTTGATCGGACGCGTTTCATAAGGGACCAAATCCTCACTCATCAGAGATCTTGAGCCTGAAATGTCTATCCAAAGTGCAGCCGCTCTATGCTAGCGACGGCAAAACTGTTTGGGAATTCCAAAAGCAGCATGTGCGCAAAACACCAAAAAGACAGCCTAAGACAACCATTCCCCTTTGTAAGTCTGTGGCCTCCATTGGACTTTGCATTCAGTTAGCCATCTGCCGCCACGTCTGAATCAGAAGACCAAAAATCGAAATTTAGTATATCAAGTACCTCCAGTGTTGCTTGACATAGTGAGCTGGTGCTGTCGTATCAAAAGACACTAAGAAATTGATTAAGCAACACTTCCTGATTGTTAAGTATGCTTAAAGAGTGGTTTGTTGAAAAACTAAACTCGTAGTTATTTTAACCAACATTATATTTATTGTTGTTTGTTCTCATTTTTCTTTATTTTCTTTGTATGCTTCAGTTGCCAACTAATTTTGCAGCTCAGCTCAGCATTTTTCTCCCCTTATAAACATGGACCTAACCTCATGTAACCCTCTTACAGTTTGCTTACCTTTACCTTTCCTTTGCCCCTGTTGCACTCGCTCATTCGGCTGCAAATCACGCAACATTGTGTACATTTGTAAAACAGCTTTAAAAAAACAACAACAAGTTCGCCTTGCCAGCTGAATGATGAGGCATCAATCACCAAGCAAGCACGTTTGTCATGCGCCCCAAAAGCGCACTGTCAAATTCAGTGAATGTCCCAAGCCACGTCCCGGACTCCAGTTCTCCATCCCCAACACTTAAAGTTTCCAAAAAATTTCGATTTTTCTTGTTGTTGCTTCAAGAACTGGCAAAAGTTTTGCTTTTGCTTGGCTTGACTTTCCCGCCCTCTCCGCGTACATGAAAATGGATCGCACGCATTCATTTACCTGCAACACATTTTCTAATGACATCAAAAGCAACAAAAATTTGTTGCCCGTTGCGACATTAAGATTGATTAGTTTCTGTTGCCGTAAAAAATAAACTTTTGCCAAATTTATGCGCTTCCACTTGATGATGGAGGAGTTTTGTGTGCAAATATGTAATTTGGTTGCTTCTCGTTTACATACATTTTGGTTGAATAATTTGTTTTTAATAACCGTAAATAGTTTTTCTACTACACACACACTCAAAGGCTTTGGTAGAATTACTTGAGCTCAAGAGGGAATTAAGTCGAGTAAAACATTTGTAGCTTGTCGGTTAAATGTGTTGCCAAGAGGTTTCCCCAGAATGAGAAAGGATATTTAATAAAAAGATAGAGAGAGGGAGAGAGCGAGAGTGTCTTTAGTTGTCGCACATTTATTGCACTTACATTTGTGCAAAAGTTATTAAGTTATGTATGCGTGTGGGTGTGTAAACCTTTGAAGTGCTCCATTAAGTAGGTCGGTGGCGAATGGGGAAGGGTGGCAGAGAGTGTTCCATAAATGTATATGTAAACATACAATTCGGAATAGTTTCAGCCACACTTGAAAGCTATTGTAATTTCATATTCAACTACACACATACATATCCAGGGAGTTGCCTTTGGCAAGTATTGCAAAAGATTTCTAAATCAAACTGTAAACGAAGAGATGGAGTTCGCTGAACCCTGGAATGAACTAGGTAACTGAACACTGCACTGCACATACAAAAAAATAATCCTTTTTCCTGGAAATATTATCTTCTGGGAGCAGTTTCCTTTGCCAACAATTTCTGCAGGAGCCGTTCCAGGGAACTGCTTTTCCTGCGAGCTCTCTCCCCTGGCAGCTCTTACTAATTTTGCATAATATAAGGTAAATATTTCGTCGGACCATTTTCCTTATGAACACTTTCATCTGGGAACACTTTTCTCTGCATACAAATTCACCTGGCAAACTATCGATGGCACTATCGATATATTTAATTTTTACCTTTTATGCTTCACTATCTATTGTTATAATCTGTACCAGAGGTATACAGAGTATATTAAGTTTGTGCAAAAGTGTCCGTCTGTCCGTCCGTCTGTCTGTCTGTCCGTCTGTCCGTATGAACAAACAGATCTCAGAGTTGGTAAGAGATAGAGGTTTGACATGTATGGAACATTTGTTCAATATCGAAAAAACGTCATATCTCCCACAGTTTTACAGATAGACGGTTCGAACCTTCTGGACATATTTAGTATTCGGGATTCTTTATCGATCCGCTGAAGAATTTTAAAGATCCGATGAACGATCTTTGAGCTATAAGGAATCGGTGATGGGCAGCATTTCCCAGGTACAGAGTATGTTATAGTCGGGCTTGACCGGCTATCTTTTAGGTGACCCGTGTAATGGGTTCAAAAAATCGAAAAAATTTGTTTCTCATAAATCGCATTTAAAGCTAATGTGGAATATGTGGTTAAATGGATTTTTTGAACTTGGATTTCGATAGAAGCTGAAACGCGTTCGAATGCCCGGCCGAGCGTTCTTGAACTTTCCAACGAGTTTTCCTCATAACCACTTTTTTTCTGCTGGTCACCATGATATCTCAAAATAGACTTGACTGATGGCCTTGAACTTTATAGGGTATGCTCAGCCCGTGGCGTAGGCTAAGGAAGAAGCGACTGAAGGAATTTTTTTATACCCTTGCAGAGGGTATTATAAAATTGTGCGGATGCTTGTAACGCATAGAAGGAAGCATCTCCGACCACATAAAGTATATATATTCTTGATTAGTATGACGAGCTGAGTTGATTTAGCCCTGTCCGTCTGTCCGTCTGTTTCTATAATATCTCTCCCATCAGTCTTAAAGCTATCCTCACCAAACTTTTCACGATGTCTTTTGGTACAAATACGCTGCACATTTGTCGGAACCGGCCGGATCGGATGACTATAGCATATAGCTGCCATAGGAACGATCGGTCGAAAAACTAGTTCTAGTGAGAAAAACTTTTTTGTTTTTAATGAAAACGTCCGTTTTGTTGGCATACACTTTTTGTATATACTTTGGACACATTTCTACAAAGTTTTATCAAAATCGGATGACTATAGCATATAGCTGCAGTATGAATGATCGGTTGAAAAAGAAGTTCTAGTGAGAAAAACTTTTTTGTTTTAAAAGGGATCGCCTCAAAATTTCGTAATTAACAGTGTATTATGCTTTTCCATGATTTCTCCAATTTTGGTCGAAATCAAACATCTATATAGTATATATCCCATAGAAAAGTAAGGTCCAAAAAGTAGTCTTAGAAAAACTTTTTTGTTTTCAATGGAAGCTGCAAGGGTATACAAAACTTCGGCCGAGTCGAAGTTAACATTCCTCTATTTGTCTTTATTGCAAACTAAAGTTTTCTGCTTCTGATTGGGTCAATTTAATTTATTTGCTTTATTTACGATAATATACAGCTATCTTAAGCTACTGATTTTTAAGTGTTAGTAATTAGGTGTTAAGCCTTTTCAGCTAAATTATTTTTAAGTGTAAGTGTACTGTGGATATGTGGGGAAAAAATTAAAAAAACTTAAAACTAGAACTTAGGACTAATACTACCAACTTATTTGTTGAATATGAGGATATTGAGGGAAACTACATCTATCATTGAAGTCATTGGTAAGACGAGTAAGTCGTATACTTGTTTGCTATTAGTTTGACTGTGCAAGTCCACTTTAGAAAAGTACCAAGGATGGGTAAGAATCATTTTAAGAAGCTTGTTCTGTGCAACTTAGATTTTTTTAGAAATGACTGTGGGCTACATCATCCCACACCGGGGCAACATAGAAAATTATGGCTTGAAAGATGGATCTAAAAAGATGCATTTTGATCTCGATACTAAGGGGCGAGTTTGTGTTTTTGAAGGAGTTCAGTATTCGGATAAGTGTGTTTACTTTGTTATGGGTTTGGCCGACATGGTCCTTAAATATAATTTTAGAAACAAGGATTACCCCCATGTAACGCACTTTTTTTCCCAGGCTCTATCCTCGTTGTGTAAATTTAAATGGCTAGGTGGTAGAAAAGTAGCTTTCCGCTTCCTAGTAAAGGAGATGGCTTGGGTCTTATAACAATTTACCTCGATCTTCCATTTGGTAAAATACTCTTATAGAGCCAGATGACCTGAGCAGATGATCGCGGTGTCGTCCGCAAATATGGAAGTGGTGCAGCCAGTAAGGGTCGGCAAATCAGCTCTGTATATGTTATACAAATTTGGTGACAGGCCTGACCCTGGGCAAAGCCAATATAATCTCTAAGATAAATAACGCCATACTATTTTTTTCGTGCTGAGAGAGAGCGCTCTAGAGCCAGCCGCTCTCTTGTACGCATACAGCAACAGCCGACGACTGTATGTGTGCACAAAATATGACATGTCAGCGTGACGGTGAAATCGAGTAGTATTTGGTACCATGTACTGAGTTTCGAATACAAAGTATTGAGTACTTAGTTATTGGCATCAAGTAGTGAGTATCGAAAACTGTGTATCGTGTCCTTAGTATCGAGTACCTATTATCGTGTACATAGTATCGAGTACCTAGTATCGTGTACCTAGTATTGAGTACCTAGTATCGAGTACCTAATATCGAGTACCCAGTATCGACTACACAATATCGTGTAACGGTATATCGAAGTCGGGCAGGACCGACTTTAACTTACGCTCTCGTTTTATCTGGAAACATCAATTAAATCGATTGTTTGTCAGCTCTATTTCATGGGAACACTTTTTTCTGGGCACACTCTCAGGTAAAAACACTCTCACCTCTTAACACTATTTTACAGGGAACAGTTTCCTAAATTTTATTAATAAAACCCACTTTTAATCTCAGCTAAAAAGTACACAAAATGTGCACCTTGTTTTTCTTAATTAAGTTTCCACTGTAGCCAATTCACGAACAATTCTTTTTCTCATACAGCAAGGTTTTATCCCCACCCACGAATGGACGTTGATTTAGTTTGCAAAGTTTTTGTAAACTTTGAAAGTGTGTGTTTGGGTGTGTTTGCTTTCACACACACAAAAACTAATTAATAAATCGAATCTAATGCCTGAACAAATTGAATCACATCGATTGCATTTCCAAGTGTGCCCTGCATCATGCACTTCGGGCAAAATTTGCAAAGGGAACCACGTTGAATGAATGTTTATGCTCGAATGAATTACAACCAAACGGAGAAAACGAAAACTAAACAATGAAAGACCCTCGGGCTCCCCCTTTCAAAATTAAAACTCGCGCGAAAACATTTTATGGCCAGTGATAAAAAAAAAGAAACAGCAAAGTAAATTGCAACTGTGGGGCAACTAATTTGCTCTCAATGCAAATCAAAGGAACATTTTCGTTGTCGTAGCTCAACTTGGATTTTATTGGCCCATTTCGGGAAAGTACATTTTGCTCTGGGGACGTGACGGTTGCGGCTCTGGCATACGAAATCAATTTCCTGCTGTTGCTGTTAAATCGATTTGAGTTTGGTTAACCTGCCAAAACAGAAAACTTTTCTCCGTTGGAAACAAACAAATTTTAACAGGATTATCGCACATGTAGCAGGGATTTGGGGCCTACAATTGTGCTCGATGGTAGCGTAAAAGTTTCTCTGTGTGTTCTCAGTGCCCTTTTACACGCTCAAATAAATCAAAAAAATAAATAAAAATATATAAATTGGTTACATAATCAAATACTTGACATTACGCACACGCCGTGTTGCCATTGTGTGTGTGTGGGGAAAAAGGGTTAACTTTTGTTTATTGTTGTTGTCAAAAATTTGTGGCACTGTGTCAGGGCTGAGCCACAATTAGCCTGGCAAATTAGTAAGCAGTTTCTTGTGTTTTTATTATTTCCCTTTTTTTGTGTGTTTGTTTGCCTCTTTTTTCTTCATCCGTCATCATCATTATCTTCATATTGTTCTCTGACTTTTGGGTCAGGCTGTAACAACCTAATTTCAAAAAAAAAAAAAAAAAACGAAAGCAAACCAGGACATTCTAATTATGTCGAGCTTTTGGATTTGCTTGCCTTTTGTCACTCATAATTTTGCTACATTCTGCTTTAATCGAACCATTTACTGGCAAATAGAAAAGTTGATTGTAAAATGGGAACTTAAAAGTCCAAGCAACATTGACCCACTATGACATAGCCTGGCAATTTAACTTCCTTAATCATATCACAGCGAAATCTACCCAACCAAATGGATTATGGCATATAAAAAATTACGCTGCCTTTCCTTGCTCTCTTTGCAGCAGTCGTTTTTTTATCTTCACTCATGAATATTAAAATAAATGCTTGACCTTTTGTCCTTTGGCCAGACAAGCAATTCTGCTTCTGCCTTTATGCCATAATTGAAGAGTTTGGCAGACTAAATACCATACAACTTAGTTTTCCAAATGCAATTAAAATTTTCCAACCCCCAGAGCCAATGAACTTCGCACTTTTTTGTTTTTTTTTTGGTATTTTTATTTTTGGCAAACTACAACTCGTTGTACTGATAAAAGTGGAGTGAAGCAGAATGATGAGGAGGAAAAGGAGAGAAGGCAGACAAATGCCTGTGTTTGATTTATGAGAGTTTTGCTCCGACGTTGGAAAATTAAGCAAAAGCGTAATACAATATACACAAAAATATGCAGCACAAAAATTTCATAAACACATAATGCTGACAGGCTGAAGTGCACTGAAGAAATATGAAGCAAACTGTGAATATTTAAGAGAAGGGTTCAACTGTGAGGAAATTAGGTTGAACAAATAGTTAAGAAATGAGAAAGGACAATTGATGATTTTTGTGGGTCAATGACAGTTTGTCTTGTCTAATTTTTTCAACATCTTTAAACTTAACCCGGCAAGCAACAATAATTTTAATACATATTAAGATAACGCTTAGGATGTTTTTGTTAAATATCGAGCTTTAGAAAGTTGCTTAGCTAGACCTTATTTAAATGTCTTGAACCAATCTCAATTTACTCTTAAAACAATAATGAAAACAAACAATTATGGGCAGCACCGGTCGCAACGGTGATGGGCAGCGCTTCACAGGTACAGAGTATGTTTTAGTCGGGCTTGACCGACTTTCTTTCTTGTTTATGTTTATTTTTATCAAATAAGTAAAGTAAAATGGCTTGTCTAGTTGAGACATCCCCAAGGCTTGTCACGTTGACACAGTTCCAAAGGGCCAAAGCAGAGCTTCTCTCAATCTCTTGGCTTGAGCGCTTCTAATTTTCGCACAAGAGAAAGGGACCTACAGTTTAACGCCGAATCCGCACGGCAGCTTGAAAAGCTTTTCATGGCTAATTACTACAAAGCTGGCGCCAACAGCAGAGATGCGTGACCGGATGTAAAGTTTTATTCAAACAAAAAAAAACTGTTCATTAGATGTTCCGATGGCGGGATCGAACCCACGTCCTCTTGCACAGCGGTCGCGCACACTAGCCGCTGAGCCACCCGGCCAACCATTTTCCCATTTTCTTGAAATGCATATGCATAATATATGCAAAACAAGCATAGTATATGCAAAATATGCATAATATATGAAAATATGCAAAAAATTTTCTATGTTAAACAAATCAAAACATAATATTAAAGCGATTCAGAGGGTGGTATATTGTAAAATAGAGCAAATGATACTTATATTAAATTTATAAACAAGCTTGAAATCGGATAATAATAGTGCTAACCTGCCAAACTCGACATAAGAAGTGGGATCTGTGCCTACAAAATGTTGGAATGCAAGTTTGGAGTCGAGACCCTAACGCAAGAAGTCCAAGGTGACCTGTTTTCAGTGTGGCCTGCCGGAACACTTAAAGAAATCTATGAAATAAGAGGACGGTGAATCAGTGCTTTGTGTCCGATTCAAAACGCAAAACGAATTAACGGGGTGAGATCTATCCGATTTTTTTGACTTTTAAAAGGAATGTTTATTAGAGAAAGAATTAGTAAGAAGTTATCAATAGAAAGTCTTAATAATTTTGGTATCTTAAAGAGCATTGGCGATGCTGGTACCTACAGCATATTCTAGATAGATTTGCCATTAATGAAATGATAATGAAAATCATGTTTCACGTAGTGCAGGAAGTCTATCAGGCAGCCTGACCGATCTTGATACTGAGATGATTGATAATGACTAAGATGTGCCATCTTTTTTCCCGCGTGCAATTAGCAAGGCACTGGAAGATATTGCATACTCGTATTTAATTGTTTATATGGACGAAATTGTGGTGGTTCTACCGAAAAAAGCGCTGGGGTTTGAAGATTAGAAATTGTTCTAAACGTACTTACTGAAGCTGACTTAAGTTAAATGTGGGAAAATTTAGCTTTCTGAAGACTGCTGTTCTACACGCAAAATTTTTGTTTGCTAGACAGTTTGTTAGCCTAGCTTCATATTTCCTTAAATTTGTCCCTGGTAATGCAAAATAATGACACCGTTATGTTCGCTCCCTTCAGAGAGTAGTATTTTTACTTTGATCGAGCAGCATGAGATGTTTTGAAAGAAAAATGAAGCCATTATTATCGATGAACCAGTTTTAGGATCTTTGTCGAACAGTAAGTAAATTCTTTTGCATAAATTTTGCATATTTTGTAAACTTTTTGCATATTTTTTCAATATTTTTTTGCATTTCTTTTGCATGTTTTCGATATGCATTAAAATTTGTTATATTTGAGCGATAAAACGCTCAAATAAAGTTTGATATCAAAGTTTGATATGCGAATTCCGGACTCTAGTGATGATGTTAGATACTGATCCAAGAGTAAATTTTTAATACCGGTTTTCTTGATCCAAGAGCTTTAATACTTGAATAAAGAGCGAAACATTCTCAAAAAAAAGTAGTAAAATTCTTCAATCAAGTGCTTAACGTACTCAAATCCAAGATTGTTCGTTGAAAAATCAAGAATGTTTGTTTTCCTATCAAGAGCTTATCAAGTTCAAGGGTAAGATCTTGAATCAAAAGCTCCACAGATTCAAAATTTAGGGCGCCCATGTTCCAATCAAACAACAATTTAAAATCAGTTGATTTTATTCTTTTTTGTTTAAAATTATTTCAGTAAAATATGGCGAAAATGCTGTTTTCGATCTTCAATCTTCGAAAGGGCACCAAACAAAAACTATTCCAAAAAATTTAACAACATTTTTTTTAGCTATTATCTTTTTGGCAACACTGGTTTAAACAGCTCACGCACGTTTCGTGTTTTTTTCACTGTCAAACAGCTTCAGTTTGGTCTATAATTGAACCATGAATCGTCTTACAAACGAACAACGCTTGCAAATTATTGAATTTTATTATCAAAATGCGTGCTCTGTTAAGAAAGTTCATCGCGCGCTTCTTCCATTTTATGGTCAGTTTAATCGACCCACTGAAGCGGCTATTCGGGCTATTGTGACTAAATTTCGCACCAAATTTACATTGTTGGACATTAAACCACCAACACGCTTACGTAGAGTGCGAACTGAAGAAAATATCGCAGCTGTATCGGCCAGTGTTAATGATGACCATCAATTATCGATTCGTCGCCGTTTGCAGCAATTGGGCCTCTGTTACTCAACAACGTGGAAAATTTTGCGGAAGGATTTAGGTGTGAAGCCTTTCAAAATACAGCTGGTGCAAGAATTGAAGCCGAACGACCTACCGCAACGTAGAATTTTTGGTGAATGGGCTCTTGGAAAGTTGGCCGAAGATCCACTTTTTTACCGAAAAAATTGTGTTCAGCGACGAAGCTCATTTTTGGCTCAATGGGTACGTAAATAAGCAGAATTGTCGATTTTGGAGTGAATATCAGCCAGAAGCATTGCAAAAGCTACCAATGCATCCAGAAATAGTCACAGTTTGGTGCGGTTTATGGGCTGGTGGCATCATTGGACCGTACTTCTTCAAAGATGATGCGAATCGTAACGTAACTGTGAATGGTGAGCGCTACCGTGAGATGATATCCAACTTTTTTTTTGCCCAAAATGCAAGAGCTTGACTTGCATGACATGTGGTTTCAACAAGACGGTGCCACATGCCACATAGCACGCGCAACAATGGACTTATTGAGAGGCGAGTTCGGTGAACATTTTACGAGTATTTCACGTTCGGGACCGGTCAATTGGCCGCCTAGATCGTGCGATTTAACGCCTTTAGACTATTTTTTGTGGGGCTATGTTAAAGCTCATGTCTATACAGACAAGCCCGCTTCAATTGACGCATTGGAAGACAACATTGAAGCATTTATTTGTGAGATACCGGCCGAAAAGTTGGAAAGAGTATGCCAAAATTGGACTAAGCGGATGGACCATTTGAGGCGCAGTCACGGTCAACATTTGCATGAAATAATCTTCAAACATTAAATTATATGGACCGTACTATCGATTCAAATAAAGATTCATGCATTTTTCTGTATTTTATGTTTTTTTTTTTGAAAAGCTTCTTAACAAAAATCACCCTTTATAATCAAAAATATTTTAAAATAGTTGAAGTATTTTGGGATTAAAAATTCATACTTGATATAAGAATTTTGTACTTGAATTAAGTATTTGAGTACTAACCGTACGGTTTACACCGTTTGTACTTAATTCAAGCTTAAATTTCATAGTTTTTTCTCTAAGTGTAGTCCGAAAAAAAACTACTGCAGCTTGCACATCTTATAAACAGAAAATTATGAAAAGCCGCTTTTCGTTGAAGGGATAGAAAACGCTGCTCGCTGGTGGGCTACGCTGGTTGAAAAATGACGAAACACAGACAGCGAACAGTGAGTGCAAAAAGTATACACATAAGTATATACATATATTTACTTGTACCACCAGCTTACATTTCCTTCATAAATATTAGATGAATGAGTGGCCCAAGCCATGACTAAGGGACAGTCGTAGAAGGCTTAAGTTGCCGCTGAAACTAAAATGAGCTGCTTTGGTTAACGCCACCCACTCCTGCCACTCCGACTCCCGCTGCCCTCCGTGTCGGTTCTGGTCCAACACTCGAGGCCATGCGGTCGGCATAATAAATAATGACCGGCATTCCTTTGTTGTAATTGAAAATGTTGGTCATTCCGACGCCGGCGTGGCTGAGGCGTATGCTGAGGCTCAGTGTGCGCGCGCCTTAAAGCAAAAATGATTGCCATACTTTGGTGCAGTTCTTGCAGTCGTCGAGGGGTTCTGCTTCACGTACTTTTTCAAAATTCAAAACAGGCATCAGCCGTGTTGGCATTAGCCAGGCGGTAACTGGAGTCCCGGCTCCTACTGGCACTGACGCTGATTGGTGGCTTAAATGGTCGCCTGCGGATCATGCATAATTATGCTGGCACGCTGTCGTCGTCGTCGTCGCTGTCGCGCATTAAAAATGAGCCAGCCGGCAACACTGAAATTGATATTGGATTTGAATTGAGGAGATGGAAACTGAGAGATGGCCGTTTCAGTGATAAATTGCAGTTTTGTTGCAAATGTGTTTTTTTTTCTTTTGGTTTGTTTATTGATTGGCAATTGCAATGCAAAGTGATTTGATTGATTTATTTTGTTTATGGACCAAACCAGTTTAAGTATTTAAGCACACAGATGAAGTGTTTTAAGCCAATCCGGTTTGGTATTTTAGTCAAATGCAAATCAAAATTAGCTTAGGAAAGTAAATATTATTTGTCTGGTCAGCATTGAATTGTTGATTGATACACTTAAGAGCTGAGACTTTTCAGCTTATGCTATAAACAAATTGGTAATTTATCTGCAATTGAAGCTACAAAAACAATGCCCTCAGCTTTTTTAAATGTGACCTCTAAGATTGGTCGATATTATTTCCATCTGGTTAATACCCAAAGCCTTATTTTCTGACATAAATTGATTTATTTTTAAAACTACAAATCCAAATATGACCTTGCTCTATCCCTGATGCTGGCATCCATCAACTAGTAGCACAAACCCCTTACCTTTCAGCCTTCAGCAGCTTCAGCAACCACAAATTGGCGTTAGCAATCGATACGAGTTAATGGAAGGAAGCTCCTCGTAGTTGAGCCTGTCAGTTGCTGATGCTGTGTTTTTGGCGAGTGAAGTGTCAATGCCAAAAGCTGGTCCCAATACATTGCATAAAGCGCAAGTGACACCTCGAGTCGAGTAGCGCCTGTGTGTGAGTGGAAACTGTGTGCAAGCTGAATTTGATTTAAGGCCAAAACTGTGGGGATACCTAGAAAAACGCGGTAAGCGTGAAAAACTGAAAACACACACACACACACACGTCAAAGTCTGTCAAAGGAAAGGGCGGCAAAAAAACCGTTCGTCAGGCGAAAAGATTGATTAGTTTTTAACAACTTGTGACTGCACGTGCACGTGCAGAGAAGACGAAGACAGCAATTAGCCAGAGAGTCAAGCCCAGCCTGGAAAGTAAAACTTAAATTTTTGTTCAACAGAATTTCTGTCACCACTTTCACTGCTCCCTGCTCCAGTTCTATGCATGCTTTATGTGCATGAGTGTATGTGTGTGTGTGTGTGCGGGAACTGCACACACAATCACATTTGATATTTGCATATGAAATGTATTTGCGCTCTACGAAGCACAACAATAAACATTGTAAATATTTTTTTTATGTATGGTTCCATGTTATTTCTTCTTTGCTGCCCACAATCGTTTTTCTTAGTCCCATTTTCATTGGTGTCGTTTTAGGTTGTTATTTTTGTTCCTGTTGTCCCCTTTGGTAGGTTGGGTGTTAGTTTTTTATTATTATTAAATAAACTATTCAATTCTTGTGTTTGTTCACGCATTTTTAAATTTGTATACCTGAGAATAGCAGAGCATTTGACAGGTTGAATTATATTTTGATGGGGCTCATCCATTACATTTGATGAAACACTTTGTAAGTGAAATATACTTCATCAATTTAATGACATTTGAATGCACTTTAGATAAGATTGGATTACGTTTTATCGAAATCACTTTCGATTTTATATTTTAGTCCCAAATGTTCTCTTTTCAAACTGAAAGCTAAATAAATCACAAAATTTTTATACCCGTTATACTCGTAGAGTAAAAAGGGTATACTAAAGTCGTGCAAAAGTATGTAACAAGCAGACACCATAAAGTATATATATTCTTGATCAGCATCAACAGCCGAGTCGATTTAACCAAGTCCGTCTGTCTCTACGAACAACTAGACCTAGATGTAAAGATCGGATGAGAAAACAGATCTCAGAGATTGTAAGAGATAGAGGTTAGACGTTTATGGGATATATGCTTCTTATTCTTGCAGGCAAATCAAGTTTATTTTTTATTTTTGCCATGCCCCCTCCCGCCCCCGCAAATTGGCAAAAACGTCGTATCTCCCTCAGTTTTATAGATAGAAGGTTCGTTTGTGGTAAAGATCGGATGAACGATTGTCGATTATGGCAGCACCGGTCGCAACGGTGATGGACAGCACTTCACAGGTACAGAGTATGTTATAGTCGGGCTTGGCGTGGAATCCTTCCAGGACGAAGTTTACAACTCTGTGTAGCTGTTCTGGTGTGCCATGTCCCATTCGAAAGCCAAACTGGAATTTTGGTATCTTCCGTTTGATTGCTGGAGTTTTCAGGATTCTGCGCAGTAGACATCTCTCCAGCAGTTTGCCAAATACTGGAAGGAGGATGCTCTGTATGATCCCAGTTCATCTGGAGGCATCCCGGGCGTGTGAAGCATTACAATATTGGCATTTTCCCATGCAATGGGAAAGTAGCTGAGGCGTAGAGCTGCATTGAAGATGAGCAATAAAAACAATACCGCCTTGCGAGGGAGTAGCTTTATTGTTTTATTGTCCACTTCGTCTTCTCCGTAAGCCTTGTTGCTTTTTAGCGAGCCTATTTCAAGTTTGACCTCCTCAAAAGTAATAGGTTTGACTGGCAGCTCCATTTGTCCTGAACCAATGGCAGCCTATTGGTCGAATCAGTGCTAAAAGGCTGGAACCTTTCCTCGAGGTTGCAGGCAAAGGCCTCAGCTCGGTCCTGTGGGTGTTTAGCCCATGTTCCTGACCGGAAATTTCGGCTGCACCTGCCTCTTGTACCTCCTAGTGAGCCTCCAAAAAGCAAACTTGGAGTCCTCATTAGGGGTGGCATCCTCAATTAGCTTGTCTGTCGCTTCTTTCTTTATTGTGGCCAGAACTTTCCTTATCCGATTTGCAATCACCTGTATATTCCGTCGATCGTAGGATCATGAGTTCTCGTGTACTCCCTCCTCAGGCCTTTTTCCAGTGCTATTGGTCCCTCTGCCGCCGGGGTCAGTACGAAACTTCTACGAGTTGTGTGTGTGGGAAGTGGGTTTGCTGGAGCAGCGTTGGTGGCTGCAGTTCTGATTTTGCTCATGAATGAGTCAATGGCGTCATCAACGTCTTCAGTGGACAGGATCTTCATGTTTAGGTAGAGGGAGTCACTCAACTCGTCCTGAATCCTGTGAATGTCAGACCCTGGGAGAATAATTCTGTGCCTGTTTGGGGTTGTTTGAGGATTCAGGCCCACAGTTGCCAGGATGGGGAGATGGTCAGACGACAGGTCATACTCCTGTGCACTGTTAGGAGATGTCCTGGCAGCCCCTTATACATATAAAAATCCAAGCAGGTGGGTGCACCTCGCCTATTATATGGATAGTAGGTGGGTCTTCCAGTGGCCAGGACTTGTGTGGAGTCCCCAGAAATCGCTTGGTGCAGCGCTGAGCCTCGTGGGCTCCTGAAGTTACCTCAGAGCTGGTGCTTGGCATTAAAGCACCTCGAAATCAGAAGAGCACCATGGTAGGGATGGTGGCAGGTACGCAGCTCCTACAAGCACTTCACCAAACATTGTCGACACCATTACTGCAGCCAATTGGATATAATTGTTGGAGACTGGATGGAGGCGGTAATGAATAAGTTCCTGCTTCACCAAAACACAAGCTCCTTCTCTAGGCCAGCCTCCAGGGGGATCAGCTCGATAGCAGGCGTACCCATCCATAGCAAAATAGGCCCCTGCGTGCCCTGCGAGAGCACGAGGTCCCGGGTTCAATTCCCAAAATGGTCATAAAACATGCCTAAGGAAGATTAAGGGATTCTAATTAAATATGGTTCTGTGGGTTTTCATGGTTAGGTTAAGTCAAGAATCCCACACAGGTGCCAGAGAGCCCCAAGCGACAAATCCCCCAACAATATAACTGGCCGCAGATTTCTCTCCCTTAATTCAACGAGGCTTTTCCGAAAGCTTGTTCCAAAGTCATCAGGCACAGATAGGGAAAGGAAAGGTCGGTTGATTTTACGGAAGCGGACCCACTTTTAAAGTTTCGTATCATCTATGTAGACAAAGGACTTACGAAAAACCTTGTGCTGTCGCTCGCTTCCCGAAAATAGGAAGTATTTTGGCATATAGAGCAATCGATGGTGTGCACTTGGGTTTGGGGAAATGGATATAGAAAGGTCTCTTTAACACAGATGGAGCAGGCGCCGGCTAGCATTTATGCTTTTTATTGGTCATATCTCAATACATGAGTTGCTTTGATCAGCCACATGTTACTCCTCCACGAAGTTCTCCAAATAATAATATATAAGAGTAAGTTTATTCCTCCAACATTTTTAGTTTAAATCATTTTTTCTGGAATGGTCCCTTATGCTTTGCAAACTTTGGTTTAAGTCAAAGTAAAATTTTAAAAGTACGAAACTATTTTGTTAGAAATCAACGCCAACTGCAAAAATATAAAAAGTTGTAAGGCAACACTGCGTATGAGTGATAAGAAAAAACATTAAAGCCTCGTCGCGTCCATTAAAAAAGAACTTTTTGAATTTTTTCTCTTTTTTAGGTAAAAAAACTAGCGAGTAAGCGAGCCAGCCTGGTATCCACCCGACGCGAAATGAAAAACTCCATATAAAAAAAACCTACTGCGTAAATTTTCCGTGTCGCGATTTCGTATCCAGTTTCCACTCGACACGAAAAAGAGACTACGTATTGTTACCACGTTCTGTTCATTTCGCGTTAACGCCTCATTTCGCGCGAAATTATGAGATAACGAATCGAATCGATATTTCGCAAGGAATTGTAAGTCAGAAGCACAAACATAGTCAAAATGAGCGCACCAAAAAAAGAATCTACTAGAAAGCTGCGATTACAGACATTTTCTTATGTTGATAAACTTAATTTATTAGACGCAGTGAAAGATAAGAGCGAGTTGTGGGAATTGGCAGACAAGAGACACTCGAATTCCAACGCAGTCAACGCGTCCTGGATGTGGATTAGTGGGATGCTTGACAAAAGCGGTAGTACCGCTGCACTACAATATCTTATCAAACAAACGAAAAATACTTGAATTTCTTGTTAACTTAATGTGTATAAAAACAGATAATACAAAATTAGTGGCAAATCGGATACAACTGAATATAGATTAGAAGTCCATCGCCAGTTATTAGGCTCTTAGGCAATAAAGTATTTAGAAAAGAGGTAAAAAACTGACTTCAAAAACAGGTAAAAATGCTCAACTATCGTTCGCAATAAAATCCTTGAATTGTGCGAATATCTTAACAACTCTTTGACAACAATTTATGCAGCTCCACCCACCACTGTCAACTGACTGCTCCACCCACCACCAACCCTGACCAGCCAGAGGCAACTCAGGGCACGGTTGTGCTTAGTTTATTTTATGTCAAATCCTTTGCACATAAAAACCCATTGTTCTTTATGGACCGCCAAATGATTTGAGTTATAATTTAATGTTGAATTGGTGGGCGCCTGTGGCCTTGCCCAAATGTGCGTGCCATAAATTGCCCCTATTAAACCGAGACCCAACGCTTTGTCAACAATCAAATGAAATTTGCTCACAAAAATGTAGCACAACTCTCTGATTTAAAATGCCAATAATTTTTCAAGAATTTATTCTGTGAAGCATCTTCAAAACCTGCAGCCCATTAGGCAGCCCCTCGAAACCAGCTGCCGAGTCATCAGACAGCTGCTGGCTCATTTGTCCTGCTGCTGATGCTGCTGCTGCTCTCTAGCTGGGGACTATTTTTATCACTAATAGATGCCACTTTGTTGTTTGTGCTTTAGGGCCAAGAAGGAATCACAAGTTTCGTTTGGCCAAATTGTTGACAAATTTCAAGGCGCACCTGGAAGACAAATTATCAAAACGATGGGCCAAGGGAGCAGCATCAGCCAGTGCCAACTTTCTGCACGGTAATGAAATGATGACAAAGCGACCAAGGCGATGATAGCCACAGCTGGGGAGGTAAACTTTTCTTTGTTTTGTTGACTTTGCTGTGGGATGTAAATTTTTTTCCCGACGTCATTAATTACACGCTTCAAGTGTGGGGTCGGATGGTGGAGATGAGGTTAAGAGAGGTTATGCACACAGCAGAGCACAGCACAGGAGAGTATTTGGTTTGGCATTTCTTGTTAAAGGCAAATGTCTATCATTTAGTTGATTGCAAACACAATTAGCCCAGGTTTATTTGATTTTCCAGTTGCCAAGCCAAGAATGCTTCAGATTGGAACTGGTTAAGCTGAAGCAGCAAGGAGGTTGTGGCAATTGCACTTGTCTGTCAATTAAGGGGTGATCGAAGAAGATTAAAATTGCTAGCATATGATTTAACATGGATTGGATCTAACTGACACATCAAATATATAGATACTAAAGAAAGCAAGCGAAGTAAAAAGATGCATTTAAAATTTGAAAAACCAAACTAATCATAAAAAACATAGACTAAGCTTAGAAATGGAATGACCGCCTACTGCGCCACATGATGAACTTAAGACACAATACAAGTGTAAACCTAAATGAGTTCCCATTTTTGTAAATTTTGTGTTTTATTAAAGGCAAATAAACAAATTCTCCAGCCAAGCCTTTTTGGCCTGCATACGGTGTTTGGCTTGAGCTGCACCTGTCACCATCTTTGACCTCAACCTCTGCTAACTGCCACAGACGTTGAACAAAGTTATTTGCCCAGCACTTGCAGCTAACACAAAAATAACACATGCACACACACACACTCACTCACGCCATTGAAGTCAGTTTTTCAATTGCCAAGAAAAACTTTTGCCTGAAGTTCTTTTCTTTTGTTGACTATTTTCCAAAATAAAAAAAGTAATTCTGATTTTGCAAGACGACCCGGCAGAGTAGAGGACGAGTGAGAATTAAAATAAACATCTCGCAATTCTTGTAAAATATAAAGTTTATACAGGAGCAAAAGGCTGCAGAACTGGAAAGGAATTTGAATATTTATAAAGATTTTTGCATTTTGGCAGCAGCAGCAGCAGCCAGAAAGAGACTTTTCTTTATTGAAAAATTGTTTATTTGCACGACGGGGGGGCCCCATAACAAAAACTTTTGCCTAAGTCATGCAAATGCAACTTTAGAGTTGTATTAAAAAGTTTGAACCCCATATCTCAACTATGGCAAAGTTGGCTACATTATGCGTCCAAGCGTTGCAAGTCTATTAAAAAATAGCTTAAACAATTTCAAGAATGTGTGGGATGGAAAATGTTTAAGCAATAATCAAAAACTAACTAAAGTGTGTTCAGCACTTTCAATTAAAATAAAGTCAAGCTTAGCTTTTCATCTGCAAATAAGTAAACAGGCACAAAAAAGCAACAACTGCGTTTAATCAAATATGCAAAAACCCAGCCAAAGCCAAAACCTAGAATCAAAGGCTGGCGGAAGTGAGTGGCATGAGTCAACCTAGTTGCTTGCAAAAAAAAAAAAAAAAAAATGTAAAAGCCAAGCGCAAATATTTGTCAACTGTAATGAACATTTCATATTTTCATTTTTTTTTTTTTAGCCCATTTTCTTTTCATGCAAAAATTGTGTTCAAAGTCCAGGACTCAATGAGGGAAAGATCCTGCTCCTGCTCCATGTCATAAATAGAAATGTAACACAACACATGTTACTGCCCCGCAGGCATCCTCGCATCCTCGCTTCCTTCATCCTGGTTGTCAGTCAAAACGCACCCACGTATGTCTGCATTCTATGGAGCTGTTATCACTTAACAACACAAATCGGTGCGAAATACGTAGTCAGATTCTAATTTATTTTCAATTTAAAAAGGTAAATGTGCCAGGCGGCATAAGGCAGTCAACAAGCAATTGCCCTGAGGCAAACTATTTCACAACACAAAAATTGTTGCCAGCAATTTTGCACCAGCAGCAGCAGCCGCAGGAGGACGAAGGATGGTGCTGAGAAAAAGGGGAAATGTGTGACACAAAGCAAATGTTTGTGTGAACAGCATAGGCTTTCAGCAAACGAGATGGGGTAGAGTTGATGCATTGACAGAGCTAAACAAATTGCAAAAAAAAAAATAAATTAAAATGCTTCCTCTGTGGAGACAAGAGGTACATGGTCAGTTGGGTGGAACACCTTTATTCTGGTAATCGAATTGCATTCAAAGTTGTAGAAAATCAAGCAGAGCTTAGGGGTTTCTTCTCTCTTTTATAGAAAACTTTATACAAACTATTCAAACAACATTTTTGTGTCAACATTTAAATAAATTCTTTTTAAGCGAAACACTTTTTGCGCTCGGCAACCGAACCTCTGTTCTCTCGAAAATGCTGAACCTTATCAATAAACGCAATAGAAATCGGTTCAATATATATTTATATTCTAAAAACATTCTACAATTCCGACTTGAGAGCTAATAACCCTTCAGTACAGAGTACTGGGCCTGTGTGGCTCAGGCTGTGTGGCCGACCGCTGTACAAGAGGTCGTGGGTTCGATCCCGTCTCCAAACATCTAATGAAAAGTTTTTTCTTTGTATAAACTTACACACCCGGTCACCCCTCACTGCTGTTGGCGCCAGCTTTATGGTAATTAGCCATGCACAAGCTTCTTAAACTGCCGTTCGGATTCGGCGTTAAGCTGTAGGTCCCTTTCTATTCAGGCGCATATGTTGTTGCTAGGACTAACGCAAGATAAAATTGCAACAACAACTTTGTATGTGTCTGTCTTCTCTTTCTCTTCTATGCTCTTCCGAAATTTAAGGCAACAACAATACGTATGCGCTGCTGTCTGCGCTGGTGATTTTGTTTTTGCCGTGAGCATCAGACAGCCACAAGTACACTCACACACAGTGTTGAACTAGCAAGCTTTTTGCTAGCTTTATTTATGCGAATTATACCACATTATTTCCAATTTGGAGGATGGAGTCGACTGTACTTGTACGAACTTCCGACTCCATAAAACGAGCCAAGTATCCTCTGGGTAGCCACGGACTCCGGTTCGTGGCGAGCTTATTGTGAGAAGGCGAATCAAGAAGCCGAATGGGCCTTAGTGCGTCTTCGGTAAGTAGGCTGATTCGCTGAAGCTTGATAACTAGAGGGCCTGGACTCGAAGATGGCACCCCCATCATCAGGATAGACGAGTAGGGCCAGCGACCCTACTTTCTAAACAGAACAGAACCCCCCCCTGATGCCGACCTTTGGATACCGAACAAGTACCACTCTTGGATTCTGGAACGTCAGAACGCTACTTGATGACGGAAACCAACTGGAAAGGCAATGTAATGGAACCCGATGGACGGAGTCGGGCGGTCACGTGGCAGACCCAAAGAAACTTGGAAGAGGACTGTCGGTAGAGAGGCGCAAAACATCGGGAAAAGCTGGGAAGAACTGAAAGCGAGGGCCAACAACAGAGTTCGCTGGAGGAGAGGAGTGGCTGATGCCCTATGTCCCACAAGGGATCGGAACTAGAAGAAGAAGACTGGATATTTCTTTAATATCTTTTTATCATCCAACGGAGCTGAAAAGTCATCCAAGGGATGATCATTTTTCATATCCTTTGGATGATTTTTCAGTTCCATTGGATAATAAAAGGATATCAAAGACATATCCAGTCCAAATGGATACGGAAAATCATCCAATGGATATTTTTGCATATCCTTTTTTTCTCTGTGTAGCGACTAATTATGCGTAAGTTGGGACCAAGTGTTCGTCGAGATTGAGTTCGAATTAGCGATAGAATCAATCCGGCAAGCCAAAGCTTGCGTCCAAATGCCGCTGCCGTTGCCCAAAATGCAAGCGAGAAAAGGAATAGCGATAGAGAGAACGCCTTTGCAGTTAACCGCGGCTTATGCAATTACATCCGCGAAAGAATGAGAGTAGCGCAGTAGCAATATTTCTATTTTTTCTTCTCTGCAGATTTGAGGAAGAGGAGGAAACGATATAGCACCTTCTGTGTCATTGCCCCGCTTTAAGTAGGAGGAGACTTAGGTTTCTTGGTCAACCCCTCCTACTCAACCTGTCGGAGATATCCGACATAGAGATCCCAGCTCTACTTAAATTTATTCTGTCCACACAAAGGTTTACTATCGAAGATCACCCTAGGGTCTAATAGGGTTTAACAAGAAAGATATGGTATCGCAACGGGCCCATGTGGCCTAAGTGGGAGAGTGACTTGTCACACTCAGCCATCGCAACCTAACCTAACCTAACCGGGTTTCTCTTTTGTTTTTTATACTCTGTTCCAGAGGTACACAGAGTATAATAAGTTTGTGCAAAAATATGTAACAGCCAGAAGGAAGCATTTCCGACCATATAAAGTAAATATATTCTTGATCAGCATCAACAGCTGAGTCGATAAAGCCATGTTCGTTGGTCTGTCTGTCCGTTTGAAAGCACAAATCTCAGAGATGGTAAGAGATAGAAGTTCAACGGATAGAAGTGCCCAAATCACGTCGGGGTCACCACGTTAGGGATAAAGATCGTGTTTAATCTGCTATTAATATTTATTGTATCACTTAACTAGTTTAATACATATTGTATTTTGTTGGTCGTGCCGCAAGTCTTTTACACCGACTACCACTGAAGATGCTGGAGATAAGAGATTATAGCTGCGTCATAGTTTGACCATAGTCGATAGTCGCTCGTGACTAGTAATCGATAGTCACTCGAGTCCAGTGGCGGCAGAGTCGCCACAACTTCTTATACTTGCAGGCGGATCAAGTTTATTTTCAATTTTTGCCACGCGCCCCCGCAATTTAGAAAAAAGTCATATCTCCTTCAGTTTTAAAGATAGAAGGTTCGAACCTTCTGGACATATTTTAAAATCAAGATAATTTATCGATCCGCCAAAGGAATAGTTAAGATCGGATGAACGGTTGGCCAGTTATAAGGAAAACAAACAATTATGGGCAGCACCGGTCGCAACGGTAATTGGCAGCACTTCACTCGTACAAACTATGTTATGGTCGGGCTTGACCGACTTTCTATCTTGTTTTTAAGTTGTTGTGTTAAAAAAAATTTGTTTATTTGGTTTAGTGACTGCGCAAGCGTAAGGCGCCTTGGCAAAGCTTAAGGCTCATTTAGTTGATCTGTACTCAAAAGCCAGGCCTGGGCTCGAACCATAGTTCTTAATTTCATCAATGGTGGCATATATTTTAATAAATTTATATATGAAATTGATAATTTTTTTTTGCTATCATTATAATCCCTGAGATTATCAAATTTATATTTTGCATAGTTATTTAATCCTCATAATATTAATTTCATAAGCACATTTTTAATGCCAAAGAACGTTAGGCAAAACATTTCAAAAATCATGCTTGTAACTGAAAGCGCATGTAACTGAAAGCAAGCCTGCCGAATGTCGCATCTGTCAGCTCAGTTGCCGTTTGACGTGTGACATTTAGTGTTTTGATTTTAGTGCAAATACATCAGTGCAATGTTCACAGTAATTAAACTGCATTGCAATGCTGACAAACGACAGACATCAGACCCAATTGAACTGTATTGAATTATTGGCATATAGCGAAACGCTGCTCGTTCAATGTTCACCGGAAGAATTTTTTCTGTTGTTGTAACGGCAGGGTCGACTTTTTGTACAGTAGTATGAAAAAAGATTAAAGATTAAATTAGGAAGGAAAAAGTAGATGTTGTTGGATTGTTAATAGAGGCAGTGAACTAATCTTCTCGAAACAACGTGGAATGTAGGGCGAGACAAAGCGAGACACGCGGTACCTATAAAGTACTAGAGTACAACCTTGGAGCCAAAAATTACTTCTACGATAAAGTCAACTTTAATGGAATTGCGGCAATTTTCAGGGCAAGAGTAGAGCTCCTGAGTTTAGAATACTCCCTCCATAGCAGCGACCGCTCGGAAGACAGCAAAAGAAGATACGCACCACTTCATTGCCAAATGCCCAATCTTAAGGAAGATAAGGCAATTTTATTGGGAAAGAGACAGCCTTAGCAGAGAGGAATTCCTGAAAGCACTTCTTTGCTTTGCTCACCTATCTCTGTGAAGCATGTGTGAGTATTGGTACAACTTTTAATTCGGCTTAAAACAATAAATAATTGCAAATTAATTTTCTGTGATTGCAATGGCCACCTCTACATACTCATAAGAACATATGGTATACATTTTGAGGTAATTGAATTTGTTTTACTATGCTAAAAAGGGAATGAAAAATTCGTAGCGTATTAATATATAGATTTATTGGAACAGAGCACAGACTTTCCATTCTCTAAAGTGGTGACTTCAAACTTTTGATCCCGACGATATCGCAATTTTCTCCATTAACTCGCAAATGAATCGCT
The DNA here is from genome assembly GCA_018904265.1 of Lordiphosa collinella. NCBI lineage: Eukaryota > Metazoa > Arthropoda > Insecta > Diptera > Drosophilidae > Lordiphosa > Lordiphosa collinella. Next base: position 90,075 of record JAEIFV010000510.1, on the reverse strand, counting down.
GCCGTTTTGCCACGAAATACATTGTGAAATTCAACTAACGCTCAACAGGAATAAAAAACGAAAGGTGAATTCAGGTTAGACGATGATGCATTTGGTTGTTTTTTTTTTGAGCTGAACGGGTGGGGAAAATATGGGTAAGATCCCTTGAAGCAATGTCAAACAATTGAACCTAGTAGTGAACCGATCCGATGACTTAAAACTTCATTGTAAGAGCCTCCCATTACCAACCTCCCATAGCCAATCCTAAGCCGTAAGTCAAACTAAATTTATTTTACTTTAGGTATAATATGCAATATTAAATCTAAGAGTTTTGAGAGGTGCTTACAGTCACTAGACCTTCGACTCCATAAAACATAACTATTACTTAATATTCAGCAAAAAACACATGTTTCAGTTTGATGCAAGCCCAACAGTAATACATGTATTGCCTTTATTTGGCGGGTAAGCGCATTGTGTTCCACCTAGTTTTATTGATTTCTTGTACTATTTGTAAATTTATATAGTTCTATGCATCGGTTCCTCAATTCTCGTTGAATAAATTGACAAATTCAAATAAAAATAAAAATATTGTCTTAACAATAAGTAAAGAGAAAAAATCTATAAATATTCGTCAACCTTTGCTGTTTGTGACAATAAATGCTGCAGTGTCTTTCCAAGTCTTTTGTTTAACTTCACGTGTGCCTGTGCCATATTTATTAGATAAATCTCAAAGCCTTTGCCTTTGTCTTTTGTAAGTTGTAATCCATTTGCATTACTTTGCATTCAGTTTTTATCAGGCATTTTGTTGATTTAATAAACAAGACACGTATTTTACCTGGCACTTTTGCTGTCCGCAGACGCTTTCCAAATGTTCTCAAGCAATTTTAAAGCCCTAAAACACTGACAGGCGACAAAAACAGGAGACCTCAACAAGCGGCTTGCTTATCAGAGCAACAACAGCTGCGCCCACACACACACACACACACACAGACAGAGAGAGAGAGCGGGTGACACATACGCGCTGCCGTGTAACAATTTCTATTGCATAAGCCAAGGCGCTTGCGACTCAAAAATGCCAACATCCATTTTATTATTATGTGCAAAGTTTTTCAAGCGCAACAAAAAGAAAATGAAAAGGAAAAATAAAAAATAAAAAACAAATTCTGGGAAAACTGAAAATACGACTGCAAAAGCGTTGGCTCATTTATAACACAGTGAGAGAGTGGGTATGGGGGGCAGAAGAGTGACAACGACACTTGATGCATGATGACAGCAGCCGGGTAATAATGACAACGACGCTGGCTGCAATGAGTGGAAGAGCATGAGTCAGAAAAAGCATTTGGAGCATTTTCCCATGCAAATGTTGGCAATGTGAGATAAAAATGGCTAGGCGAGCGAGGAGAAGGAGAGCGCACAAAAATGCAGGTGATGCAATAAGCCAGAGTCCAGAATACGACGACAACAACAATGATGATGATGATGATAATGGTACAGCAGCAGCTGCTGCAGCTGTTATAGCCTTAACCCGCATTGGCCCAATGAGCCATGACACAATCAATGAGATACAAATGCAATGCGAAACGGACAAAAACTTTTGCGCCTGACAATGGCCAAGTTTTCTGGTCAAAGACTTAAGCACATGAATGATAAGGCTACACTAGACAACATGATTCACTGAAATGAACACCATCAGGTCACACTGGAACGAGAGGAGGCGATGAAATAAAAATACAACATCAAAAACTATTAAAATAGCATTAAAAAGCAGAGTTTTTTTTATCGTTAATGTTGACGCTGTGTTAATTTATAAAAGTCAAGGCTACTAAGTGTTTGTTCTGAGCAACGAATATACATAAGTATTAAGGAACGGCATGGCCGACTCAATCATACTTTATATATTTTCTAAGCTATTTTGAACTTATAAGTGTTCGCCGACATTTTGTAAGTAAACTGATGTTGAGTACACGTTTATCAATTCAGTTCATTTCTTTTAAATTTAAGATTCAAGAAACATTATTTCAATGTTTGACAATTTTTTAAATTTTATTCAGCTATTTCAATTTCAATTCAATTTTTTTTTTTTTTCATTTTTATATTTTATTTAATTTGAAATTTCATTTACATTTTATTTCAAGTTCATTCCAAATTTCAACCCTTTCCGCATTCTGATTTGATTTTCGTCTTAATATATGTACATTCCTTTCCAATTTAATGTCTTTAAAGAAAATGCGAAGAGAAAGTCAACGGTTACTAATCAATAATCACAAAAATGATTGTCAACTTTCATATAAAAATGTTAAATTGGATTTGTATTGTATAAAAATTTTGTTTTCAATTCCATGCAAATTCCTTTTCATTTCAATATAGTTTCAAACTGATTTAAATTTCTATTCAATTTCATATGAGATCAATTATTCTTAATATCATTTCATATCTTTATCATTTAAATTTCGTTTCGATTTCATATTTATTTTGTTTCCATTAAAATAAAATTTTAATATCAGTTCGCATTTCAATTTCAATTTGAAATGAATCAATTAAAAATTTATTATAATTTAGTTTCAATATTTTTTAAATTTCATTACAAATTCAATTTAAGTTCGTTTCAACTTCATAAGAATGTCTTTTCAATTTATTTACAAATTAATTTCAATTTCATTTCAATTCCATTTCAATATCATTTAAATTTTTTTCAATATCATTTTAATTTCAATTGCATTTCAATTTTTTTAAATATTATTTAAATTCTATTTCAGTTTCAATTTCATTTCAGTTTCAAATCAATTTCATAGCAATTTTATTTAAATTTCATATTAATTTGATTTCAATTTTATATTAATTATTATTTCAATTTTCATTTCAATTTCATTTCAATTTTATTTATTTCAATTTTATTTCAATTTTTTCAATTTATTTCAATTTTATTTCAATTTTATTTCAATTGCAATTTCATTTCAATTTTATTTCAATTTCATTTCAATTTTATTTCAATTTCAATTTCATTTATTAATTTCATTTTTCAATTTTATTTTATTTTAATTTTAAATTCATTAAAATAATTCGTTTCATTTTAGTATCAATTCAATTTTATACCAATTTCATTTCAAGGTCATTTCGAATGCATTACAATTTCATTTCAGTATCTGTACAATTTCAAGTTATGTTTCAAGCAAAAACTAATTTCCATTTTTTTATTTTATTTCATTTCAATTTCATGTCAATATAATTTGATATTCATTATAATTTAATTTCAATTTTATTTCAATTTCATATCAATTTAATTTAAGTATCTTATCAATTTCATTTCAATATCATATCAATTTTATTTCAAATTTATTTCAATATCATTTAAATCTCATTTCCATTTTATTTCAATTTCATTTTCGTTTTAATTTAATTTTAGTATCATTTTGTACCAATTTCATTTCAAGGTCACTTCGATTGCATTACAATTTCATTTCAATATATTTACAATTGCAAGTTATGTTATGTTATTTTGATGATAGTTTCATTTTCATTTAAATCTAATATCAATTTCATTACAGTTCAATTTACTTAAATCCTTATGTTGTCTAGTGCCTCAAATTGTTTGTCATCTCATGTGTGTGTGTGCATTCCCTTAGCTTTGCACAAACGAAAATGAAAAACTTTCATGAACTCAAACTCAGGTGAAAGTGAGCAGCTGCAAAAGTTGTCCATACAAAAAGTTTGCCACTGCATTCAAAGATATTTAGATTCTTGCCCCATTGATGGATCGTAATCGCCGCTTGAGAAAAATGCAAATCCATGTAGGTGCCATTAGATGGCAAAGTTTTAGAGACAAGTCCTTGGTTTCAAAACTATTTGACACAACTATTAAGGCAGAAACACAAGTTTTCACGAAGCTAAGCAAATTTAGATTGATCCGCGAGCGAAGCTGGCTTATTAATTTGCATCAGCGTGAAAGGCGACAGCCGCATCTGTTCAAGAAAGTTTAAATGGCGTTGAGTTGGCGCCGGGCAAAGTTTTCGTCAGCTAAAACGTTTTGCACCTTGTCAGAGACAGCGGCAGAGTCAGACAGGCACACACACACACACACACACGTTCGCTTCAATCACTTTAATTGAAACACGAAGTCTACGCATTTATCTACATCAGCTGCAAATATTACATTTTGCCTTTAGCTCGGCAGGAGATAATGATGAAGCGGCATCTCTTTCCCTCTTACTCACTCAAAGCTGCGTGAAAAGACTTCAATTAGGCGATGAGGAGTAGCAAGCAGGAACGAAAATTCCAATTGGTGTTTTTTTTCTTTTTTTTTGGGAGGGTTGCACACAGGAAATTGATACAATTTTTTTCTGAGTGGAACCTACCTGGGAAAAAATGCCCACAAAGGAAGAGAAAAAAAGGGATGCAGATTCAACAAGTCTTCAATGTCATGTGAGAAAAACTCAAAGGAAATGGTTTGTTTGTAATGAAACAGAAATGATAATTGAAAGCAGATAAGAGGTATCAAACATTATATGCTTCAAGAATTTTCATTACATTTTTTTTCGGCAATTTTCAAAAGAACAAATGGCAAACAAAAAGTTTTGCATTAAATTCATGAATTTAAATGCGATTTTAATTCAAACGCCAATTGATACACACACACACTTACTCTGCTTAGAATAGGAAAAAACTGAATACAAATTTAAATTAAACTACCCAACTAGTCCGTATCTGACATATGCAAATTGTGGTTATCAAATTATAAAAATTCAAATTAAAATTAATTATTGTAAATGGATTTATGCGGAATATTGTGTATAAATTTGTACTACATAAAAGTAAATAAACCTGAATAATGAGTGTACATTTTAAGTGTTCAAAAGTGCTTATACAATAAGTTTATGTAAGTATCTAATGAGGGTGAATATACAGAATTGTTTGAAAACTAGAATTTTTTGATTAGATCTTTGAAGCTGAGAGGATTACTCTGACGTGCTTTCAATGAAACTGATGTTTTGTGGAAAAATTATATCATTGGTAATGTTGTCGCTTTGTGTTGCTAGAACAAAAGTACCCAAAGAACGCGAACCTAGGCTATAATTGAAAAACTGGGTATGATGTGATGCATACAGAAATGCCTTCTATCAGATTTTAAGGATCTCATCCCGGGATTTTTCCAAAAGTTTAATTTTGTCGAACTGTGTAACAAAACAAATATGATTATAACATGCCTATTTTTGTAAGCCTCCCTCAGATAAGAATCAGTTCAGTAGGTCAAGAATTTTCGTTTTTTCTAGGGTCCATTTTCCGAAGTGCAGTGAACTGTGCTCACCTAGTATCTGACATCGAACTATGAAATAGGCTACATCTTCTCCTTCATCCAGATTGCATAGGGTGCATCGGCTTTCCGTCGGTCCAAGTGGTATATATTTGTGTCTGAGGATCTATGTGGATCTGGTGTCACACTGTCTCGAATGCCATTCGAAATCATATTTTCTCCTCCGTCAATCCTGTGTAACAGTTCCATTTGCCATGATTCCCAGTTTCTGCTGTCATTTCCATAAGTTCTTATGTGGCCGGAGTGGCTCAGCGGTTAGTGTGCGCGACTGCTGAGCATGAGGTCGTGTGTTCGATCCCGCCTCGGAACATCTAAGAAAAGTTTTTTCTTTGAACAAAACTTTACACCCACCTGCTGTTGGCGCCAGCTTGCAGTAATTAGCCATGAAAAGCCTCTCAAAACTGCCGTTCGGTTCGGCGTTAAACGTAGGTCCCTTTTGTGCTAAAATTAGAAGCGCACAAGCCAAGAGATTGGGCCCCTCGGGGCTGTTGTATCTTGACAAGCCGATTTACTTTTACACTACTTATGTGAGAGGAGTAATATATTAAGTATGTACATTTTTTTACTATGGAAAAAATGTTACATATTTTTTTGATATGTGATAAAATGTGAAAATATGTACATATTTGCTGTAGTGAAAATAGGCTATAACCCAGGCTTTTTACCAACTCATTTTCTGTTTCTAGCGAATCCCGTTTTGTGTCTATTCGTTCGCTCTAGCTCTACGTCCTCTTTCATTCTTCACAACCATCATTTTCGACTTCTCGATGTTTATCCGGAGACTCCACGTCTGACAGTAACTACTGAGAGCATCAATCATTTGCTGCATCACCTGAGGAGTTTCCGCTAATAACACCATGTCGACGGCATAGTTACATCAAAACCTTGATGCGTTCAGATCCTAACTCTTCACCTCAGGAAAGATTCGCAGGAATATCGTCCACATACAGTGCAAATATTAGTGGACTCAACAAGCAACCGTACTTTACACCAGCGTACTTTTCGAACAATTCTGAAAGTTGGATTTCATCCCATACAGTAGTCTTATTTAAGCAATAAAGGCTTTATATAATAGAAATGAACTTGGTCGATACTCCAACATTACTTAGCTTTAGATGAACACTACGCCTGTCGATCGTATCGAAAGCAGTTTTAAAGTCTACAACAAGTACACATTTTCCTCTTTTGTCCCAGGCAATCGACGACATTGCCGGTAGCCCTTTCTGAATCCCTCCCCTAAAATATCGAGAATTTTAATCTATAGTTAATAAGACGCGATAGCAGAACTGATGTAAACACCTTTACGGCATTTTGAGAAGCATTTTAATGGCTAGTTACTTCAAAGCCAATAGCTAGTGAAGATGACTGCACCCAAAATAAGTAGTCATCAAAATGACACTATTAAGTCATCAATTTGGAACTATTGAGTATCAAATTCTCTTTAATATTTTCAAGTATAAAGTTGATATTTTCGAAAGTATTAAAATTGATATTTCGAAATATCAAATTGATACTAACTAGTATCAAGCTGAGACTATTTGGTATTAATTTTTTATTATCAATTTGAAACTAACAACTATCATTTTGATATTTTGAGTGTCAAACTTAGGTATCATTTGTAAACTAGCATTTCTCAATTTAAATTTTTTTCTTATCAAGTTTAGGTAACAATTCAGTTATCAGCAAACTGCCAATAAAACTAAAACATAAGCATTTATAAACAGATTTGAATATAGGTTTAACGACCTGTTTTGATTTTAGTCAAAGTGACTGTTAGCAGGCTTAAGGTGGGGGTTTGATTATAGTTCAATAATCAACCAGAAAATTCAACAGAGAACACATTTGAACATGAACAGTAGCTGTGGTTGAGTGCGTTAACCATTAGAGGTTTGCTTTTTCCAGTTCAGTAAACACCAGACGAGTCATAAATTCGTCCCTAAAGAAGAATGCCGATGCGCTTTCCAAATATATTGTAAGAAAACCCAAATTCAATTTGAGCTTTTATTCTTGTCCTCGTGCCGGCTAAACATCAACATTCTTTTTCATGTGCCGTTAATCTCTTTATTATGGGCCTGAGAGCTTCTCGCACGAACGTCGCGACTTTGGCGTATCGATTACGTGAATTTATATCCTCAGTTAGCTTTTGCTCTTTTGCTCGAACTATATAAATTTACTAGCTGAATACCCGGCGTCGCCCGGGTTCTTATGATTCTTAAGAGAGCGATTATATTTAATCTAGTGCAGGCTGCATGTCGGTGAAAACATTTTGGACAGTTCGATCTTTTTCTCTATATACACGTCTTCATGATAGTCTAAAATCATGAATATGCTGCAAATTTCGTGACTTTTTGACCGGGTTTCTATTTACCCGTCTACAATTGCCGTCTATCAAATTTTCACAATAATCCAGGATCAAATCCAAAATTTGCAAATTTCGCAATATTTTGGACCATGTAACACTACCATTTACCGACGCCGGCTTGTAATATAAGCACACCGCTTTCATAAATACTCAGGTTATTTTGCAATTGCGCGATTCTTGGACCTTAGAAACCTTCTCGGGCAAGCGTCGATCAATTTCCCAAAGTTTTAGCGAAAACTTAAATTTTTCAATTTTCGCGGTTTTTGGACCGTTTTCCGTTTTTCAACTTAAAAACCTTCCCGGGCAAGCGTACAACCATTTCCAAATTTTCATTGCAATCGGATAAACGGCATAATTTTGCAAATTTCGCGGTTTTTGGACCATTTCACAGACATGAGACATAGCCTATGACACTTTCCTGATTGACATGAACTTACTGTGAATTCGTGAAGATCGGTTCAGCGGTTTAGACTCCCATAAGGGACAAACATACAAACAAACAAACATACTTTCACTTTTATATAGATGTATAGATATATTAAACCTTATACTTACTTTGGGATTGGAACTCGGAGCTTTGGACTGAACACAATTGGAATGCCGTCTCAACAAGCTGCACCATCGCAGACGAAGATTGCTACACGTCATGATAGAACTTATATTGAGTTGAATCTACCATCTGCCTTAAGGTATTCTACAATATATCTTTCATCTTGAATAAATAACACCACTTGTAGTTCGAATGTTTGAATTTCGTGTTTTCTCAATAAAAAAGGGGAAACTGTAATTGAACTGAATTGAAATTTGAGCAATTTCGAGCGAAACCGATATCTGTGGCACCCCTTATATTTCGCCTGTATAGGTAACGATCATGTTACCTTTAAACGTGTTACTTTAATTATAAATTTAAATCCAAATGAAAATTTAATAACAATAGCTCCTCATTTGGCCAAGTGAAGAACAACTTGTCTAGAAATCATGCCGGGAACCCTTTGTAGTCTGTTTTTTTTTACAGCATCATCATTATCATCAAAATTGGCTGTCTAGTCATTAACACTTTATTCTCATTTTGCCTTGCCACTTCATAGCCCATTCATGAGGTTATGCAACCATTTCGTACAAACGCGTGGCAACCACCTGTCGCGAGTGATTCAACCATAAATAAGTGCCAGGCTTAAGGTAAAGAGAGCGAGAGGAAGAGACTGAAACCTGGGCATATTTTAATAACTTTTTGGCACCCCCACCATTTGGCTTTCTTTCTTCGTCTAAGGAGGTGCCCTGCCCCCAAAAAAAAAAAACCAGCTCCTCACACGAGCGTAGGCGCATTTCAGGTTATTGAAGTCGTAAATAAAATGGTAGACGCCTGTATGCCACATTAAATTGTGGTTCGCGTGCAAATAAGATTTCGTGGCAAGTTTTTGTGCGCATATTTAATTAAAAGTTCGCTTTAAATTTCAAGCCAAAATGAATTTAAGTATAAAACCATTTTGCAAGGACACAAGCGGACACAGAGCCACACAATTGGCTTAAATTGTTCATGAAATGCAATGAAATGAAGTAAGAAAACCCCATTTTAATATTGCGGCAAAAACGGCGGAAACGGGTCAAGGATGCGACTAGCGCGAAGAGCGAGAACACACAACTGCACAAACGTTGACAAGGCTCAGGCGGCGTGGTGTGTGTGTGCGGTCTTCTTCCTCACTCTCCTTCTCTCTCTGCGGATTTGCAATTAATGTTGCCTTCAACTTTTGCCCCCTATAGAAGAGGCGCAACCACGACGCCTACGTTGTAAATTTACTTAAATGAAAGTGCGAAACGCGAATTTAATTAGAATCGCTGCCTGGGCTATCTGGGGAATCTGTTTTCTCTGACCCTACCCGCCGCTGTGACTTTCCGGTTTTTCCAATTACTCCCCTTCACTTTGGTTGTGTACAGTGCGCGCATCGTATGTATGTAGGCTGATTGCTGTAAAGAAAGTAAATCAACTTAATGGAAACTTGAGGAAATCAGTGTGAATCTCAGGCAATTGATTGTGTTAAAGCATTGAAATTAGCCAAGTTAAATATATAAAGGCCGTGTCTAAGTTTACTGTTAATATATTTGATTAATTTCGAGGCTGGACGCAGAATTACTAGCAGAATTCTAGTCTAGATCGCTTGTTATTTGAAGCCTCAAAATGAAAGCGTAATGATTCTGGAATATTTGGGAAACATTTGACAAAGCTGGTAAACCTTGTTTACGCTGTTAAAATGTCAGAAAAATATCAAGATGAATGCCCTTTAAGGGGGTCTTCTCATTGAGCAACTTTTTTTCGATTTTTTTTTTGCATTTATTTATAGCTTGGATATTCAAAAAATATCCCCCCAAAAGGATTTTCGAAAACTCGAATTAGTTTAGGAGATATAGTCCTTTTGGTGACCCAATGTGACCTAAATTCCCAAGCAACTGCAAACTTAAAGCGCGTTTATCTCGAAACCACGTTTTTCGAACTGGCGGCCATGATATCTCCAGTTCAACTGAACCGATTTTCATGAAACAAAGTGGAATCGACGCAGAATTGTCACCATTCTCGGGTGAACCTCGACCATAATTTTAAAAAAATTTTACTATTTTTTTTACACTAAACTACAAAAAAGCCCGTGAAATTTTTTTTTGAATGGCCGGGCTTTTTTTCAAAAAATCACAAAATTAAGTTTGAGGTTCACCGAGAATTACATCATACTGATTATAACCCCGTTTTTTTCATTTCGGACGCTCCAGAGACCCGGAATCGTGGCCGCCGTGACGACACCTTTTTTCACCACCATCTTTGAAGTCTCATTACTTTTTGAACAGCCCTCGTATCGAGGCAAAAAAATTTTTTATTTACTTTGAACCTTTTGTAATACAATAAATAAAAAAGTTTTCAATTATTCTTTGCGTTTTCAAATAAGAACTTTTTAAAAAGGGTCCAAAAACGGGTTTTGAATGAGAAGACCCCCTCAATGTATGCAAACTTTATTTGCTTTCCTCTTTCTTTGCTATTTATAAACATAGCATACTTTTAAGGGCATTTATTATGATATTCTTTTCTTCTGTCATCTTAAAATCATCAAAGCTTCTCTTAAAACATTCCCTGAATCGACTGCAAGTAGTTCTAAATAATTTCTAGACTTCTCTCTGATATTTCAAACGAAATGTAAAAGAAATTTGATTAAAACATATGCTGCCAGTTTGGCAGATGATTCCTTTCTATTAAAAAAGAAAACTGTTTAAATAAACTGAAAGACGAGGTGGAACAGTTTAAAGCTTCACACTTCTCGAAACTCATCCACTTGCCTGGCTGCAAGTGACGCCTCTCCCTTGCACCCCCATCTATCGCTTTCCCTCTGTCTCTCTTACTGTTGCGTTGATTGCCGTAACAGCTTTTGAAATTAAGTCGCTGCAAGTCGTCCATAGTTAGTGAGAAAGCAGAATAAGGCAGGCGCGCGGGCGGCACACAATTGACGCAATTGCAGCGATACTTTGATTTTATTTCATTTGCTGGCTACACATACGACGACGACGACGACGATGCATCAGCAGAGAGAGCAAAAAAAAAAAAGAAAACTCTACTCGTATGAAATTCAGGCATCCTGCGTTGCCAGTTGCCAATAAAAATTGTATTGAAAACGCTTAACCAAGCAGCGTGCAGCAAATTGATTTCATGCGCCAGCTCCGGCGTTGACTATAGTTTTACAACGTGCAGCAGAAGCCGCCGAATAATATGCTACGGTTTTTGAGTCGCACCAAAATATTTTCTGTCAATATACCATTCTCATTGTATCCGCCATCCGTCCATTCAAGCTTACACACATACGCACATCCACAGCCGAAACCCGTGAAGAGTAACGGCAACGAAATGTAATTTTTGTTTTCCAAAAGAAACAAAAATGGACGGCAAATGGAACAACGAAATTGGTATGCCCTGAAGCAAAAAAAGTTAAACAAATTTGAAAATTTTAAGTAATTGTTAAAGAATACAAATGAATAAGAGTCTTCCGCCTCAGTTTACCTATGTATTACAAGGAGCTCTCGGTTCTATTAAGAGCAAGCTCGATATTGTGGGGCTTAATGCAAAAGTCTTGTCATATTTTGTAAGATGTTTGTCCGTCTTATGGAAAGCTCAGCCTTAATTGGAAAAAATACCAAAGATGAATAGGTGGATTTGCCATAACTTGCAAACCATTCTTCTCTGATAGTTTTTAATGGGTGACCAAAGATGAATGTAAAGATGAATGTCATTATGACACCTTTACGATTGCCTAGTCTCGAACAGGGTTTTAAATATCTGGTCGATTATTCAACGCGATCTTTGATTTGTTGGCTCATAAAACGTATTTAAATAAATGGTCTAAAAAATCGGTAAATAGCAGGTGTATTCCAAGCGGTCACAAAAAATCGTAAAATATGCAAAACAGGCAGACAGACGGACACGGCTAAATCGACTCGGCTGTTGATGCTGATCAAGAATATAAAAACTTTATAGGGTCGAAGGTGCTCCCTTCTGGCTTTTACTTATATATGCACAAACTTAATAAATACATAAATGGGACACGACAATCGCTGAAGCAGTTATATCTGAATCTCCAAGTCAGATACGCACATTATTCGGTATCATCATTTCGACATGCTTCCCATCGAATCCACGTGACCTGTGGATGACATTTCAGAAGACATGTGCGGCAGTTTTTTTGGTCAGCTTAGGAATAATAGAGAATTGGAGCGTGAACTTAAATATGATCTACACGAGTTACACCAATCAGTTCAAACGTATGTACCCCTGTAGAACCCTCAACAGAGGGATGTCTATGATACATTAATGAAGGCAATTCATGATGGAAGCGGTGGCTTTTTTTTTCTTGGATGGCCCCAATGAAACTAGGAAGATATTTCTCATGTCATTGATTTTGGCCACTGTTCGTGCGCGATCCGACATTGCGGTAGCAGTTGCTTTTTCTGGAATAGCGGCCACATTTTTTAAGGGATGTCGTACAGCTCATTGGGCGTTAAAATTGTCGTTATTCCTTTAAACTATTGAACAACCGACATGCAAAATTGCAAAATACTCTTCAATGGCGAAAGTAATAGCATAGGCAAAAATCATCATTTGGGACGAATGCACAATGGCGCACTAACGCGCATCGGAAGCAATTTACCGAACATTAAAAGATCTGCGCAATGACTCGTGATGTTTTGGAGGCGCAATGATTTCACTATCTGGCGATTTCCGCCAAACAGTCATTCCTCTATCCTCTATTCTGTCAGTCATTCCAAGATCGACTCCAGCCGATCAAATAAACGCTAGCCTCAAATCATCCAATCTGTGGAGCTATGTGAAGAAACTTCAGCTGTCAGCTATCATGTGAGTTGCATTGCAGAACGATCCATCTGCTCACGATTTCTCCAAGCAATTGCTGAATATCGGTAATAATCGTGTCCCTGTCGGTGAATCGGATTGATTTCATTTCCTCCGAATTTTTGCAATTTCGTCTTATCGAAAGACAAGCTCATCAAAAAAGTATTCCCGAACATCACTGCTTAAACTTTGTAGTTCAGAATCAGATCATTGGTACTCTGCATTCATTCAAACCTAACGACTGTGTAGCAAACGAGGACGATGCCACCAACTATGCAGCAGAATTTTTAAACGCTTTGGATGTACCGCACAATTTGAAACTAAAGGTTGGCTCGGAAGTCGTCTTGCTACGAAATCTAAGCCAACCAAGACTATGCAACGGAACGAAGTTAAGAAAATTGATGACCAATGTGATTCATGCGGCGATAATCAAAGGAAAATTTAATGAAGAAGAAGTTCTCATTCCGAGGATTCCGCTGATCTCAGCCGATGTGCCTTTGGGTTTAAACGAATTCAATTTCTAATTCGCCTTGCATTCGCCACGACGATTAACAAATCACAAGGCCAGTCCTTAAATGTTTGTGGCCTGAATTTGGAAAATGCATGTTTTTCTTATGGTCAATTGTACGTGTCATGTTCTCGTGTCGGCAAACCCTCTGCTTTATTTATTTTTGCTCCTGATAACAAAACTAAAAATAGGGGAAAGTTAACTTCGGCTCGGCCGAAGTTTTGTATACCCTTGCAGCTTCCATTGAAAACTAAAAAGTTTTTCTAACTAAGACTACTTTTTTGACCTTATTTTTCTATGGGATCTATACTATATAGATGTCTGATTTCGACCAAACTTGGAAATTATGGATAAACAAAATACACTGTTAATTACGAAATTTAGAGGCGATCCCATTTAAAACAAAAAAGTTTTTCTCACTAGAACTTCTTTTTCGACCGATCATTTATACTGCAGCTATATGCTATAGTCATCCGATTTTGATTAAGCTTTGTAGAAATGTGTTAAAGTATATAAATTAAGAATATGCCAATAAAAAGGACGTTTTCATTAAAAACAAACAAGTTTTCCTCACTCGAACTAGTTTTTCGACCGATCGTTCCTATGGGAGCTATATGCTATAGTCATCCGATTTCGACCAAGCTTTGTAGAAATGTGTAAAAGTATATAAAATAAGTGTATGCCAATGATAAGGACGTTTTCATTACAAACAAAAAAGTTTTCCTCACTAGAACTAGTTTTTCGACCGATCGTTCCTATGGCAGCTATATGCTATAGTCATCCGATTTCGACCAAACTTTGTAGTATAAATTAAGTGTGGACGTTTCTTCAAACAAAAAGTTTTTCAGTAGAAATCGATAGGGAAATCATGGGAAAGGATAGTAAACTAAGAAATACGCACTTTGGAGGCATTTCCATTAAAAACAAAAAAGTTTTTCTCACTAGAACTAGTTTTTCGACCGATCGTTCCTATGGCAGCTATATGCTATAGTTATCCGATCCGGCCGGTTCCGACAAATGTGCAGCGTATATGTACCAGAAGACTTCGTGCAAAGTTTGGTGAGGATAGCTTTAAAACTGACGGAGGAGATAGCATAGAAACAGACAGACGGACAGACGGACAGGGCTAAATCAACTCAGCTCGTCATGCTGATCAAGAATATATATACTTTATGTGGTCGGAGATGCTTCCTTCAATGCGTTACAAACATCCGCACAATTTTATAATACCCTCTGCAAGGGTATAAAAATGTTGTATATCACAAGGTTTTTCAATGAAAAGTATTAACCTAAGTGCTTTATCAAAGCAGTCATCTTTTCAAACTATTGAATTTTGTATTTCTACATTTGTATTTTTAGGCGTGAAGTTCGCCGGGCCATCTAGAATATTTATAATTAACGATATTTGAGAAAAAAATTTACCATTCCATACTTTTTACTTCCTCAGGCACTTTAGGAGGAACCCCTGGTTCGACGCAAGTACTAAGTATCGAGTACTTAGTGTCGAGTACTGAGTATCGAATTCTGAGAATCGAATACTTGGCAGCGCATCGAGTATGTCGTGTCGAGTACTTAGTATTTTCGATTACTGAGTATCGAGTTTAAGTATCGAGTTTATAGTAACACACAACCACAATAATGTGGAAGGCGGAGCCTATCGTACACAACATGTTTCACATCAAGTCCCCGTGAGTGTTAGACCCACTCATACCTATTTTTTATGAACACTGTGTAAAGCATGGGCTGAAAACCTCATACCTCAAA
This sequence comes from Lordiphosa collinella, assembly GCA_018904265.1. Classification (NCBI taxonomy): domain Eukaryota; kingdom Metazoa; phylum Arthropoda; class Insecta; order Diptera; family Drosophilidae; genus Lordiphosa; species Lordiphosa collinella. The sequence goes on along the minus strand of JAEIFV010000510.1, from coordinate 74,777 downwards.
TTTTCGAACCTTAACCATTGATAAATTTTGGGTACAAACCCGCGAGCCGGAGCTCCGGAAAATTGTTTGGTTTAACAACACTGATTATTTTAAAACAATTCCAACTAAAAATTCTTAACTACTATGAATAGCACACGAAAGAGTATTGAAAAGCAAATGTGGCATGCGTGAAAAACGTGAAAATTGCCGCTGTTGTTTTCGATTTTTACGCTCAATCCCTCAATCAACATCACATACACACAGACGCACTCAAATTCACATTCACACTCGCACTCGCACAGACAATCCTCTGCATTCCCAGCCATGAGAATGGCGCTTGCCTTTAAACTTGTTATTTCAAGGATATGTACGAAAACGGCGAATCCAAGGGAACTGTTGAAAAAATACGTACCAGCCAAACTGACAGTCGCGGTTTTTGGCAATACTTTCGCATGTTGTTGCCAGATTTCTTTATCGTTAACGCATACATGTATGTACATATCTATTCAATTTGCAACTGTGCATTGCTTGGCATGTTTAGCAGCTCACTGAGCAATGTGGCATATGCGAATATTTGGGTCATTCCCCAATCATTGAACAAACCAATTGCAAAGTTAAAGGCATGTTTTTCATATCATAAATGCAACAACAAATAGCTTCTTCTTTTAGTCAATTGAGGCACAGTTGGCTGTTTACTTAAGAATAAAAGGTTGGTAATAAAATTTTATTATTTTAACACAAAAATACTTACTGCTTAATGCAATTTAATGCCAACGCAGCTGGAGTTAAAGTGCAGTGCAAATACTCAGGTTGTAGTTATGAGTGCTTGAGTATGGTGGAAGGTAATAACCACAGGAATTAATTATAAATCAATTACAGAGCTTTTCAGTCTACGTGAATTCGGAATTGCAATTCAAGTTTTAAACACCAAAGTTCAGGTCCGTCTTCCTTGAACTCCAGAATAGCAAACTGCTGTACCTTGAGCTTGACATTATTTTGGTAACTTTTCCTGACCCCACTTTTTGATGCATTTTCTACAAGCCAGTTGAAAGCATCAATCACATGTCTGCAATGCAGCATAACACCTTCTGTGCTAACCCCACAAAGCGAAATTTTCCCATACATCTTGCTTTCTTTCCCCTTCGTTGTCACTCAAAATGAAAAGCCATCACAGGCAATTTTCAAATCGAGGAATTGCTCTTTTGAGTAAAATATATAACGTAGCACTATATAACCGCAATCACCCACACAGCATCCTCTACGGTTGCTCTCCGTCTCTTTTTAACCAGAAGGAGTCTAAGGTCAAATGACAGTTGCTGTTGTTGTTGCTGTTGTTGTTGTGGTAGTAGGTAGTAGTTGGCTGTCGCTGCTAGGTGTAAATTATAACGCGCATTGTGGAGCTGCCAGTAACAGATCGCTTCCTTCCCCCGCCTTCACCCTTGTTGCTGTTGATGTTTGGGCCAGGTAAAAAGCCATCCCAGTGTCACAAAAAATGACACTTAGCGCCCCTTGATGCTGATTTATGGCTTAGGCAATGAGAATTTATTGACTTGACAGTGGTTCAACGTCAACATTTTATACACATGTACGAATTTATACCCGTATTTCTTTATAGATCAACTGCTTTAAGTATGCTTCAGAGTTGGCTCAAATTGATTTAAATACCAATTGCCCGAAAACTTTCAGAGAATCCCCCCCAAAAAAGAAAGACACGAAATAAACTTCTGAAATACTTTGCACGAAAAGGTAAATTGTGCTATTTATATTTTTGTCTCTTTCTGCTGTGTGAAAATGATTTACACTATCCGCCGCTTGCTCTACGTTTCCCTTTCACTGTGGCCCGAAACGTGACAAAATTAAACCAATAAGAACAGTAAGCAGAGGCATTCGCAAAGCTGAGCAACAGAGGGCGATATTTGTGTCCCTGTCAAAAGTGGCAAATGTATACCCTTACATTGCTTATAAAAGGGAATTCGGAATAAACTAATTGCTCTTCATAGTTTTAATGAAAAATTTGTATAATTTGATGGTCAAAATAAGCTGGAAAATATAGCATAGACTGTCGTTCGTAAAGAGATTGGGAGAATCATTTTTCATCCGTCAAAGTCTTAGTAAATTATCGTTCGAAAATATTCCAAATTTAAAATCAATTCAGTTTTGTGTATTGATCAAAGTGTCTGTTCAACGAGCAAATGTGCATATATTTGACAAGGCCTACTATATACATTTTTTTTATTTTTTAATTATTTGTATTTTTGTGTACAAAATCAGAAAACTAAGCAAACGCCTACATTTCCAGTGGAATCACCAAAAACATGAAAATGAGGGGCATATGGCGTGTTCTGAGCCATGGGGTGTTGTGAGTTAACCGAATATTGTCCCCAAAATAAAATAAACTATAGCTTTTTTGTTTATGTCAAGCTTCTCTCTTCTTATTACCTAACTTTTGACCAGCAACCGATCAGTCAACACGTGCTTTAAGTAGGTGAACCAGAACTCAATTGTTTTTTCAAATTTTTGACTTGTGAATTTTGCTGAAAATTTTTTTCGGAATCCAAAAAGTAAGTATGACAAAAATATCTTTGATCTCTTGCCCATTGGCCCGACATATGAGTTTTTGAAAAAAAAGTTTGTTTTGGGCTTGGGGCGTCAATAAAAAAAGATGATGTATGAGGTGTTGTGAGCCACTTTACCAAAGTGTCGATTTTGACTTCCGAATAGAATGTTGCAATGTTACGCTAAAAGGCAGAAGCAAAACGCTCCAAAGAGGACAAAAAGAACATTATAAAAGAAAGGCAAACAAAAAACAGCCACCAGCATAACGTGCTCGTAAATATAAGTAAACAAGGCGGCTGGCGACTTTCATTGATATTATTTAATTCAGAGGATGAGAAAAATTATTATTTTTTTGATAAAATAAAGAATAACTTCTAAAAAACACGAATTTTTTACTTTAAAACGGGTGGCTCACAACTCCCCACAAATTTTCGAAATGTCAAAATATCAAAAAACCAACAATTTTTTTTTTAATTTTTAATAGCTGTCACCATCGAAAGTCGGCGATAGTTTGTCCCAAACCGTCGATAACTATCGATAACTTTCGATAGTATGTTATTTTATACAAATTTGCCTAAAAATACAAAAATGTCCAGTTTTAAATTATAAATGAATACTTTTATTCCACAAAAACGATTTAATTAACTTACATGGGATTTGTAATGACAAAAACCCTTTTTTTTTAATATAATGAGCGCGTTTACTAGCACACACCAATCTTCTTCTTCTACTTATTTGGCCCGATATTTCTATCACAACCGTTTGACGGTCTCGGTCGCTGCTATTAATGCCCGCCACTCGCCTCTGTCTTATGCGCGCTGGCACCAGTTGGTCAGTTCAAGCGCCTTAATGTCTTTCAGCACCAGTTTTTCCCAACTAAGTTTCGGTCGTCCTACAGCTATTGCTTTCCCTAATTCGTTCGCCTTCCGCCTGTACACTTTTTTTACTGGAGCTTCTTCATCCATACGAGTAACATGTCCAAGCCAGCGCAGCCGCTGTTGTTTTATGCGCTTGACTAGGTCAGTGTCCCCATAGAGCTCATACAGTTCGTGATTCATTTGGATGCGAAACTCGCCGCCAACGTTTAGAGGTCCATAAATCCTCCAAAGGACATTTCTCTCGAACACGCCAATTGCCGCCTCATCCTTTGAAGACATTGTCCATGCTTCTGCGCCGTATAGCAGGACTGGGCCGTGTGCGTACTTTGGCTGCAACAAAGGTAGTGATCCGAGTCAATATTGGCTCCTCGGAGCGCGCGTACGTCTAGAACACTCGATGAGTGCCGTCCGTCTATCGCAACGTGATCAATCTGGTTTCGTATTGATTGACGATCAGGGGACTTCCAGGTCGCCTTGTGAAAGATTCGCTTATGACAAATCTCAAACAGGCGGCGGAGTATGTGGAGGAGCATAAAAGCCATGAGGCACGCAATTTTATGGTGCATATGAGTTTGATACTGGCAGATCTGGGCTTGTATATGGAGAGCTGGAACAATTTGCTGGCAGATCTAATGGAGCAATTATCAGGTAATTCCGCACAACTTGGGGCCTTCATGGAGATTTTGAAGGTGATGCCAGAGCAAGCGCGCAACCAAAATATAAGATTGAGTGCCAGGCGACGTCAGGCGGTAGAAACAGAATTCTGTAGCTATGCAGCTAAATTAATGGAGTTTTTACAAGATACTATGGAACGTACAGATCTGCCTAAAGATCTGGTTTTGTGTCAGAGTTTACGTATCTGCGGCTCCTGGGCCAGTGCCAATCTCTTACCCTTAAACCAGCTAATGCAACATACCATCATACAGAAAGCATTTGAGATATTAAGATTGAATGGCAACCGTGGTTTGATACTGCATAGCCCAGCCACCGAATGCTTAATAGGCATGTTAAAGAGTATCACAAGACGGACCGATCTGAACCTTGAATGTGGCCCAGAAAGAAGTCTCTTCGAGTATATTAGCTCGCTGGAGGAAGTTTTCCACCGCTCTCCGAGTTCCACTAAATTGAACTATGCGAGTTTGATAAAAAAGATGTGCCAGGCCTATTTCGACATGGCCCACACTCAATATGTAAACTTGATTGTCCTGGTGGATCAGCAGCAGCTTTGCTTCGGACGACCCGCGTGCCTTGTGGTTTCATGTGGAGGTGGCCTTGTTATTTATGACGCATTTGGTGGAGGAGCAACCTGACCCAGCATACTCAAACCCTTGATGTCGCAAACACATCTGGCCGTGCGCTATCAGACCATTCAATTCCTGGCCAAGTTTCACCAATGGTTAAACCAGAACCCCCAATTTATGCTTTCCTTCTTGGATTATCTGCTGAATCTATTGCGTCAGCGTGGTGTACTCTCAAACGTTGCGGCTAGAGCAATACTTTTCGGACCTCATTTTTCTAAGGGAGTTATACTATAGAGATGTCCGATTTCTACCAATCTTAGTGGAATCATCGAAGAGCATAACAAACTAACAATTACACAATTTGGAGGCAACTCAATTTAAAACAAAAATGTTTTTCTCACTAAAAATTATTTTTTGACAAATCGTTCCTTTGACTGCTACATGCAATAGTCATCCGATCCGCCGGATAGGACGAATATCGCATATACCTGCCAAAGGAACAATCGGTCGGAAATCTAGTCTGTGAAAAAACTTTTTTGTTTTTAATTGAATCGCCTCCAAATTTTGTAATTGTTAGTTTGTCATGCTTTTCCAATGTTTAAACTAAGCTTGGTAAAAATCGAACATCTATATAGTATAGCTCCCTAAGAAAAGTGAGGTCCAAAAAGTATTGCTCTAGCCGCAACGTTTGAGAGTACACCACGCTGACGCAATAGATTCAGCAGATAATCCAAGAAGGAAAGCATAAATTGGGGGTTCTGGTTTAACCATTGGTGACACTTGGCCAGGAATTGAATGGTCTGATAGCGCACGGCCAGATGTGTTTGCGACATCAAGGGTTTGAGTATGCTGGGTCAGGTTGCTCCCTCCACCAAATGCGTCATAAATAACAAGGCCACCTCCACATGAAACCACAAGGCACGCGGGTCGTCCGAAGCAAAGCTGCTGCTGATCCACCAGGACAATCAAGTTTACATATTGAGTGTGGGCCATGTCGAAATAGGCCTGGCACATCTTTTTTATCAAACTCGCATAGTTCAATTTAGTGGAACTCGGAGAGCGGTGGAAAACTTCCTCCAGCGAGCTAATATACTCGAAGAGACTTCTTTCTGGGCCACATTCAAGGTTCAGATCGGTCCGTCTTCTGATACTCTTTAACATGCCTATCAAGCATTCGGTGGCTGGGCTATGCAGTATCAAACCACGGTTGCCATTCAATCTCAATATCTCAAATGCTTTCTGTATGATGCTATGTTCCATTAGCTGGTTTAAGGGCAAGAGATTGGCACTGGCCCAGGAGCCGCAGATACGTAAACTCTGACACAAAACCAGATCTGTAGGCAGATTTGTACGTTCCATAGTATCTTGTAAAAACTCCATTAATTTAGCTGCAAAGCAACAGAATTCTGTTTCTACCGCCTGACGTCGCCTGGCACTGAATCTTATATTCTGGTTGCGCGCTTCCTCTGGCAACACCTTAAAAATCTCCATCAAGGCCCCAAGTTGTGCGGAATTACCTGATGATTGCTCCATTAGATCTGCCAGCAAATTGTTCCAGCTCTCCATATACAAGCCCAGATCTGCCAGTATCAAATTCATCTGCACCATAAAACTGCGTGCCTCGTAGCTTCTATGCTCCTCCACGTACTCCGCCGCCTGTTAGAGATTTGTCATAAGCGAATCTTTCAAAGATTGCTGCTGTCCACTATAGCCATATATCGTCCTTGCATTGTGTGACTCTGCGCTTATAATCTTCGGTTAGTTGCCTAATCTTTTAGTAGAATTTTCGAGACTCACCTTTCGAGCAGCACTTTGACTTCCTCCCTCATGCGCCTTTCCTGCAGAATTCTCCTGTACGCAACGTTTTCCTCTGCAGTAGCGCGGCGGCACTTATCATCGTACCATGACTGTTTTCGCCTACACCAGAAGGGCCAGGTGGGGTTTCGATGAGCAACCCGAGGCATTGTTTCAGTTCGTTCAACCAGTAGTTGTCTTAAAATGGTCCAGGCCAGTGTCGAGTTTTTGAATTGCATTAAATATAAAGGGGCATCTGGTTGCTCAGAGGTAACATTGCCATTATACATCAAGCGGGCAGCAGACAACACCTCCTCCTTGTATGAAATTAAAAATATATATAAACTTTTGACACTTTTTTGTTGAATTCACAGAATTTTTGTTGAACTTACAGAATTTTTCTTTGCCGACGACGCCGGACATGGAAAAGCATGTGCAGGGATGTAAAAAATTTGTTATCGATTACAGTTGCAACCAGTGTGGCCAACTTTTGTCGAGAAAAAAAGCTGTTTTTGACGGGACGAAGACGGAAAAAAGCTATTGAAAAAGCTGAAAAAAACGCATGTAATTTTATAATAGTATTATTATAATATATTGAAAATATCATCTGTCTGATACTGTTCCTCGCCCTCATCCTGCTGCGTAGGCCTCGATAAGGCCTATAAGGTAACTTCGCCGTTGTTCTTACATTTGTATGGGAGCTACATCTACAAATTGACGGATCTTAACGAGACTCCGTCAGAGTGTTAGGCTTCATAAAAAACTAGCGTGTACCAAAGACTGTCCCAATTGCACTAGCACTAGAAGTACAGTATAATTTGGATAATTGCACTTACAAGGTAATTACTTCAAATTCTGTATAAGTTTTAAAATCAATTATTCTTCTGAATTTTTGAGCTTAATCGCATTGCACATAACTGCATTTTTAACATTATGGCATCGATTTTTTGGTAATGAGTTTTGTTTTTGTATGAAAAAAAATTAATTTAAGTTCGCGCAAGTACAAAGGCCACTACCGATATTGATAAAGAGATCGTTATAAATGTGCATTTCATATTTAAAAACGAAATATCTAGGACATAATATTTCCCATTTTTAAAAATAGGAGAAAGTTAACTTCGGCCGAAGTTTTGTATACCCTTGCAGCCTCCATTGAAAACAAAAATTTTTTCAAACTAATACTCTTGTTCAACTGGCACATTCTTTAGGTCATTCACTGGATGAGCTAAATGACCTCATTCTATCTGTGTATTTCCCCATAAGAGATAAATGTCTATTCGACAGTTCATCCGCTGCGGATGAGCAAATCACTGTTACTACTTTTGACTTTCGCACGGGCACTTCTAGCTTTTTTCCGCTAAAAGGCTAGATTTTCTATCGATAAGTCCAAGTGTCATCAATAAAACAGCTGATGGTGAGTGGGCAAAACTCGAATTCTTTTTTAAACAATAAATTATTATTAGTGTCATTTAAAGACTCTAATTGCTATCTCGAACGCTCAGCAATAGTGGTATTCCTGAAAGTGATTTGCTGTGGACTTCGTGCAAATGCTGCTCATGACTGCTCCATACAAATTCTGCTGTGTGCCCAGAAAAAGAAAGGAAAGTGCGAAATCAACTTCTGTCTGTCTGACTGTCTTTGTCTTTGCAACATCTGATGTTGCCATGGCCACTTCGTTCAGCTAAGCAACGTTTGTTGTTGATGAAGAATGAGCAATTCGGCTAACGCAGTAACGCAGTGCACAAATTTTTAGGTTACACTGAGTCTTTCAGCCAAATTGACGGGCTGAACGAGCGGAGAGAAATGCCTAAACTGTTCAACAGAAACAAAACAAAATAATAGGGGAAAGTTAACTTCGGCTCGGCAGAAGTTTTGTATACCCTTGCAGCTTTCATTGAAAACACAACAGTTTTTCTAATTAAGACTATTTTTTGGACCTTACTTTTCTATGGGATATATACAATATAGATGTCTGGTTTCGACCAAACTCGGTGAAATCATGGAAAAGCATAATTCACTGTTCTTCTTCTTATTTGGCCCAATATTTCTATCACTACCATTTGACGGTCTCGGCCGCTGCTATTAATGCCCGTCACTCGCCTCTGTCTTGTGCGAGCTGGCACCAGTTGTTCAGTTCAAGCGCCTTTATAACTTCCAGCACCTGTTTTTCCCAACTAAGTTTCGGTCGTCCTACAGCTCCTGCTTTCCCTAATTTGTTCGCCTTCCGCCTGTACACTTTTTTTACTGGAGCTTCTTCATCCATACGAGTAACATGTCCAAGCCAGCGCAGCCGCTCTTGTTTTATGCGCTTGACTAGGTCAGTGTCCCCATAGAGCTCATACAGTTCGTGATTCATTCGGATGCGAAATTCGCCGCCAACGTTTAGAGGTCCATAAATCCTCCGAAGGACTTTTCTCTTGAACACGCCAATTGCCGCCTCATCCGTTGATGACATTGTCCATGCTTCTGCGCCGTATAGCAAGACTGGGATGATAAGCGACTTGTATAGCGCAACTTTCGTTTTCCGAGAGAGGGCTCTGCTCTTGAACTCCTTACTAAGCCCGTAGTAACATTGGTTTGCAAGAGTTATTCTTCTTCGGATCTCCAGACTGATGTTGTTGTCGCTGGTGATCATCGTTCCGAGGTAGACAAAGTCCTTTACAACGTTAAAGTTGTACTCTCCCATTAAAACAGATTGTCCAAGACGCGTAGACTCACTGCGCGCTGAGACTAGGAACTTCGTCTTTTCCTCATTTACCGCAAAGCCCATGAGTTTTGACTGCTTTTTGCTTACCGCCCGTTCGGATATGCCGATAATGTCAATGTCATCGGCAAATGCAAGAAGCATTACATCTTTATAAAAGATGTTGCCCGATCTGTTAGCATTTGGGCACTGGCGCAGTTTATACTCCATCAGCAGATTAAAAAATTTACACGATAAGGTGTCACCCTGCCCAAAACCTCTTCTGGTATCGAAAGGCTCGGAGAGGTTCTTTCCTATTTTGACGGAACTTTGTGTGCTTTTCAACGTCATCGTGCAAAGTCGAACGTACTTTTTGGCCTAAGTCAACAATCAAAAAAACAGTATTTGGCTGCTGGTGAACGGTTTTGATAGAAATTGCAGCAAACAAAATTATCAATATTTTTTATTGGTGGAAGTTTTGAACTTTTGACCGCAAATAAAAAAAATATTAATATTTGAATAACATCAGATAGGACAATCAGCGAAGAGGAGAACGCCTTGCTGATGCTCTTCATTGATGAGTTTTATGCGGCCAGGTTTGAAGAATCAACAGGGGGCCTTCTTGCAGCTTCAAGATAGACTCGGAGGAAAGCTCTCTCCCAACTGATTTGGATGAGATGCAGAGCACGAACACTCGAGACCACTATACAGTTTGCGGGAGGACCCATGATTGTACTACATCTTCTATGCATTGCATTCGGAGCTTATATAGTGCACATACTGCAGGAGGATTGGCCGTGTGCCATTGAGATGATCAATACGTTCCAGCAGCTGCGTATACCAACTGTCAGTGAAGATGTGCAGCTCTATCGAACTATCGAAATCTATCGATAGTGTTTGGCTACTATCGATAGTGATGATAGTGCCATCGATAGTTTTCCACCTCAAGTTTGGAGGGGAGGCAAAGTTCCAGGCACAACTCCAGCCGTTTAAATGTTTAGGTATTAGTTGAATTGTAGCTGTTTTGTTGTGAGGTCACTGAGGGCATGGGTAACTATCGCAACCTGGGATGACCGATGCGAGCCGGTGTCTGCCCAAGACAGATTCAGTGTCCAGAGATTTTTCTGATTTTTCTGTTTTTACAATTCACAAGTTCAAATTCTCTACTTCAAGCAATGGCTTGGTAATGGCTGTTGGTGTGGAAGCGGTTAGCATATCACTGACGAGTTTAGTTGGTACTAAACGAAACGTGATCATGTCTGGGAAACCTTAACCTGCTTGTGTCCATATGTTCATATCATTTGTTGTTGATTTCTTGAGTGTTATTAAATTATAATTTCTCTCTGACCTTAAGACGGCTAAGCTAGCACTCATTTTTAAGATGGTTTAACATCATTACTTGAACTGCTTAAAGTTGCAGCTTAGTGCTTATAGTACAATGCCGGCGTTGGTAAATGGAAGCTGTTGATTAGACGGTCCAAAATATTGCGAAATTTGCAAGTTTTTAACAATTGTAGACGGGTAAATAGGAAGAATTAACCAAACGGTCACGAAACTTGCAAAATATTCATGATTTTAGATTATCATGAAGACGTGTATATAGAGAAAAAGATCGAACGGTCCAAAATGTTTATACCGACATGCAGCCTGCTAGCATGAAAAACAAAACCGAGCGAGCTGTTCTGAATTCCACTTTATTATTTAGACGATTTCGACCTTCAATCGACGGCTGCAACTTTTCGAAAACATTCGTAATTCGGAACAGGCCTGAATATATCATTATCGGAACTTGTCATGGCTAATCGAAATCTTAACAGAGCTGGGTTTTAAACCCAGCAAACCTTTTCGAAAAATGTGCTATCGTCTTTCGAGAAACGTAGGTAAGTGTAACAGAAAATTGTAGCATAGTTTTGCGCCTCGCAGACTTCGTTACCTTTCGCTTTTCTTTCACGCTTCAGATTTTTGGGGCCAGTTGAATGGCCCGCAAGCAGCCTTCGCCTTGGCACACATTTGATGCGCCTCATTGTTTGCCAGTGTGTACTATGTGTGCTTGTGTGGGTGTGTGTGTGTTTGTGTGCTGTGGAAATTAAATACTTTTCTTGAAATGCTACACTGATGCGAGCTGACGAGGACAGGACTGACAGCCCCGGCACGCAGGCAGTGGCAGAGGCAGCAACTTGTTAGCGATGCTCCCCGGTTGTTTTCCTCTCGCTGTTGTTGTTTTGTTTTTGCAAACTGTGCAACATTTCACTTTTCATGCGGACGCCCCGAAACGTTCACTTTGGGCATTCCATTCTTGGGTTCTCCGGCTCTTTGAGTAATTAAAATGCAAGCAAATGCCTAATTATTATATCCCAGAGGAAAGAAAAAGCAAAACGAAATGTTGCTTGCATTAAAATGTCTGCCCACATTTCAGTTAAAGTTTTGGACATAAGCAAACATTTTCAATTTCCGCGTCAAAGCCACAAAGCATTTCAGTTGAAAATTGAATGTCATTGTGGGGGATGGGGAGCGGGAGGAAAGTGAAATGGCTGCAGCCAGCAACTTAAACGGTTACGCTGCTCGACATTTAATACGCTCTGGCAGAAGACTTGTGGCTACATTTCCCTTCCTCTCATAAACTTGCGGTCACAGGACATCTGCAGGACAGCACCTGCTCTAAACACCCACACACACACACACACAGGTACTATTCATTATAAATAACTGTGACCTCAAAATGTAAATGTAATTGTGTGCACTTGAACAACACTTGTGACATTTTCATCTCAAATATTTTTACATATGTAAAAATAAACATTAAACACATAAATACCAAAATTTGCGGTTGCCCTAGGAAAACAACATTTATTTTTTTTTTGTGGATAAATATTTAATGTGGCGTAAATTGTGTGTAAGGGCCAGGGTTTTTAGTGGCTAACGAAGGTGTCAAGAGTGCTGGAAAGTGTGTCATGTATTTGGGTTATAAATTAAGTGGATTGTTGGGTTTTAAATAAAGATGAAAATGTTTGGTTGTTCCATCATTGAAGGCAAAGTTAGAGAAATAAAAAACAACTTACTCATCTCATAGGCCTTGCTCAATTAAAAAGAAAAAGTTTTTTATCAAAGTTCAAAAAATTAAAGGAGCTTTTGAACTGATCTTTGTGCAATTGTTGGCCTTTGTTTATATCGATTCGCGGAATGTTGAGTAAAAGATTTAATTTAGAAAAATTAAACATCCAAAATGGTTTACAGGATATTTTAAGATATTATTTTTACTTGCTAAAACCAAAATATAATGTTTTAACAGACTAACTAAATCTGGACCTTGCGAAAAATACAACTTTTTACGCTGGAGTCCCAGCTAAGGGTACAGTGTGACTGCTCAACGCCAAAATACCCTTCAATAGTAAAATACCACCAAATGTCAAACGGTCTTACAGCAATGTGTTTGTTTATCTAATGTGATTTGATTACAATTTAATTGTCTTAAGTAATAAAAGTGCAAATGCAGGAGTATTCGGAAGATATTTGGAGAGCAGAAGCCATGGGCAAACCCTTAGTTGTGTTTTATTTTGTTTTTTGCTGCAGGCTGCAGCCATTGTTGAATTCATTTAGCAAGGCAAGCCATTTTTTTTTTGCTTCTACCTAGCTAAACCTATAGCTAAAGCTATCAGCATTGCAAGGTGCGGCGCCACGCGTTTTTAGCTGGTTATGAGCTTGACTATGACCAGCTCAAGCTAAAAGGCAAGCTAAAAGTTATAGCAACCGTTAAGCTAGCTTTTTTTATAGGGAGTTGACCCCAGCTAAATCGATTTAGCTTGTTCGAGTACATAGCTTTAATATAAAACATTTACTCCCAATTTATTCTGGAATTAGAAAAAACCGAATATTGTGAGAAAATTTAATATTTTGGTTGACAAATATCGAAAAGAAAATGGACACAAATTCAGCCAACATTCGTAGCGTTCGTACAATCCACAAAAGAATTATTTTATATTGGAAAATGCAAATGCGACTTGAAAGCAGCTCTATGCTCATGTGGATTGTTTCTAGAACACGTGAAAGAGTTCATGAAGGATCAACATAATGAAAGAAAGTCTACGATACCGGACTATGTGTCAGAAATTGTTGAGCAAAGACAAACAGCTACCGACAGTCAGTATAAAACAATCAATCCAGAAGTTTCTATGGATTTGGATGATGATCCATCAATCAATGCCCATCATATACTGCTAGATACAAGGCTTTGCATTTTGCAATGATATATGATAGATTTCATGTACCTGAAAGTGTGGCACCAGCATAGGCAAAATCACTTCGGAAAGAGATGGACCTAATATATGATCAAGGCAATCTTGTCATCATGGAAAAGCCAAATGTAGACACGAAGCGTTTCGTAAGCTATCTGATACTTAGAGTTTAATTGTAATATTATTCGACGATAGAAAAAATGATTCTCTAACGATGGAAAAAACCGATGGAAAACTTTATCCAAGAATGGTGAAAGCGCCTGAACAGTTTAAACGCGGAATATCTCTGGATTCTTTGATTGGCATATTCTGGTATGGTGAGTTGAATTAACTACCGACGCAAGGTACTTAAACAAAATGGCACTTTACAATTTCTTCTGGTATGGTTTCGGCGGACTTGGTAAGCACTAAACCACGGCCAATTGTACATACTCGCTGGCTTACCAAGAAGATCAGAAGATTATTACGGTTATACGTGTCAACCTTTAAGCCATTTAAAAATTTAAAAAATCTGGCAAACTAGACAAATGAGACACTCGGAAAATATTTTATTAGCATTGTTGTTCGATAATGAAAAAGGAACGCGCGATTTGGTTATAAAAAAATGTTAAACTACCGTAACCATGTGGAAGATCCGTTAAAACTGAGAGTTTATAAAAACCCAATCATTAACTTCAATTTCTCGGTCTATACAAACATGACTGACATGAATGATAAACCACACATATTTGAACCATCTTTTTACTCCAAACATTCCTTGTGAACATATAGAACAATATCTAGGAAACGAAGTTCCACCGCCACCATACAAGCAACGGAAAGACACTTTCAATTGCTGGCTAGCGTGTCCAAACGAGTTTTTAAACAGAATCGAGAGGGATTTATATCCCAGACATTAGAACGCAGTAAAAATACCATAGACTTGACTGCAAGAAAGACTCAAAAATAATTTAACAAAAAGCCAATTTATTGACTTAAACACATAATTTGCAGCACTAAATATTTTGGGCAATTTTAAATATGGTAATGTCAAAGATTCGTCGATTTGTGCAATAATTTCATCAATTTTCCCCCAAAAGACGAAAAATGTTACAAGAATTCACGAAAACGCCCCTTGGCGGCAGTAGAAAATAAAAATAAATGTGAAAAATGGTCTTCTCGACCAATAAAACCCCCGGAAAACACATTTTCAAAAATTTTTTTTTGGCATTTAAATATCAAAATATTTTCGTCATTCCGGCCAGCTCAAAATAGATTTGAGAGGTATGGTTTCTTGGGCCAGAACTACTTGTTATGTAACCCAATAGTAATAAAAACTCGGTAAGCCCATGAAAGAAAAAATATTGACCCACCAAACTGTAGGTATACCACGCCTAGGTCTGAAAAGTTATTCGATACAGAATTATCATCATCATCAACCGCGCGTTGTTTCAGAGGTTCCAATAACTTGTGGCGAATCTGCAAAGCACAAAGAAGGCAATTTTCATTCTAAAATTACTTGCTTAAGAATTCAAGGCCAATGCAGCGGAATATCCCTTTCCCACTTGAAATGCTGCAGTTCATTTTATGATAAAGAAAAAAAATTATCTAAGAAACGAAATATTAATGTGCGACCAGCCAGCGCAAGAGGCATAAGTCAACTAAACTTACCAAGCCAAACATTTTAAGCATAGCAAATTCCCAATTTGTAAAGGCTACTAGATCCATGGTATAATTAATAAGGTAGTGTCATCAGAAATTTACCATGCGCGAGAGGTATCAGTTTATATAAACATGTGAGAGCATGGAACGGAATTTTCGAATCAGACAGGATCTTCGTTTCCTAGATATTGTTCACAAGGAATGCTTGGAGTAAATGGTGGTTCAAATATGTTTGGCTTATCATTCAGGTCAGTCATGTTCGTATAGACCGAGCAATTGAAGTTTATGATAGGGTTTTTATAAACTCTCAGTTTTAACGGATCTTCCACGTGGTTACGGTAGTTTAACAATTTTTATAGACAAATCGCGGGTTTCTTTTTCATTGCTAATAAAATATTTTCTGAGTGACCTTATTGACAATTTGTCTTATATTCAAATCGATATATCGAGTTTAATGTATGAATTTATAAAATAGTACACTACGGTACACCACAGAGTTGTAAAACATATTATTTAAAAGTACATAGCCGTAAACAATTTGATTAATAGCTTGTCAGATTTTTGAAATTTTCAAATGGCTTAAAGGTTGACACGTATAACCGTAATAATCTTCTGACCTTGGTAAGCCAGCGAGTATGTACAATTGGCCCTGGTTTAGTGTTAACCAAGTCCGCCGTAACCATACCAGAAGAAATTGCAAAGTGCCAATTTATTCAAGTACCTTGCGTCGGTAGTTAATTCAACTCACCATCACAGCATATGCCAATCAAAGAATCCTGAGATATTCCTCGTTTAAACTGATGACTTAAATATTAGAGTAGTCTTTTGCTAATTTTGTGTTGACTTCAGGCTCTTTCACCATCCTTGGCTAAAGTTTTCAATCGATTTTTCCCATTGTTAGAGAATCATTTTTTCTACCGTCGAATGATATTACAATTAAACTCTAAGTATCAGATAGCTTACGAAACGCTTCGTGTCTACATTTGGCTTTTCCATGATGACAAGATTGCCTTGATCATATATTAGGTCCATCTCTTTCCGAAGTGATTTTGCCTATGCTGGTGCCACTCTTTCAGGTACACGAAATCTATCATATATCATTGCTAAATTCAAAGCCTTGTATCTAGCAGTATATGATCCTCGTTTGATTGATGAAAGAACTTGGGTATTTATTGATGGATCATCATCCAAATCCATGTTTATTTCTGGATCGATTGTTTTAAACTGACTGTCGGTAGCTGTTTGAATTTGTTCAACAATTTTTGACACATATTCCGGTATCGTAGACTTTCTTTCATAATGTTGATCCTTCATGAACTCTTTCACGTGTTCTGGAAACAATCCACATAGGCATAGAGCTGCTTTCAAGTCGCATTTGCATTTTCCAATATAAAATAATTCTATTGTGGATTGTACAAAAGCTACGAATGTTGGCTGAATTTGTGTCCATTTTCGGTTCGATATTTGTCAACCAAAATATTAAATTTTCTTACAATATTCGATTTTTCTGTAATTCCAGAATAAATTGGGAGTAAATGTTTTATAATATAGCTATGAACTTAGACAAGCTAAATCGATTTAGCTGGGGTCAACTCCCTTTAAAAAAACTAGCTAAACGGTTGCTTAGACTTTTAGCTTGCCTTTTAGCCTGAGCTGGTCTCAGTCAAGCTAAATGCCTTAGCTCATACACAGCTAAAAACGCGTGGCGCCGCAACCTTGACTAGCTAATAGCTGATAGCTTTAGCTATAGGTTTAGCTAGGTAGAAGCAAAAAAAAAAAAAATGGTTTGGCTTGCTAAATGAATTCAACAATGGCTGCAGCCTGCAGCAAAAAACAAAATAAAACGCAACTAAGAGTTTGCCCATGACTTCTGTTCTCCAAATATCATCCGAATACTCCTGCAATTGCACTTTTATTACTTAAGTCAATTTAATTGTAATCAAATCACATTAGATAAACACACACATTGCTGTAATACCGTTTGACATTTGGTGGTATTTTACTATTCAAGGGTATTTTGGCGTTGAGCAGTCACACTGTACCCTTAGCTGGGACTCCAGCGTAAAAAGTTGTATTTTTCGCAAGGTCTAGATTTAGTTTGTCTGAGTATATAGCTTAAGACATTATATATTGGTTTTTAGCAAGTAAAAATAATATCTTAAAATATACTGTTTTGTTGGCAGATTGAACCACTTTTTTTTTTAATTTTTTATATTTGCTAAGCGTGGCGTGTAGAAAAGCTACATGCCGCATTTAGAAATGAAAATCCTAAACGGTTCTGCAGAAAAGCTACACGCCTCATTTAGAAATGGGAAAGCTAAGCGGGGCGCTTAGAAAAGCTACACGACGCATGTAGAAAGGAAAAAGCTAAGCGTGGCATGCAGAAAAGCTACTCAAACGTAGTGAGTTGAAAATCCCTGTGAATCAATATTGTTATTGTATTTACATTTCACTAAGCATTTAGTGACGCGAATGTTATATCAAGTAGCCTTTTTAAAACTCCAATAAAATTTTTTGGTGGAAATGTATTTGTCTTGATTCTTGATTTTCGGGCTTAACACGCTGTAACTTTGCTAATGTTCCTTACAAAAATGCAAAAAAATTTTCATAATTAGTGCGTATGATAATCTATATGATCAAATGGCTTATCAAAATGTCCGACAAAACCAAAGGCTTGTAGCAGGTGGTTTAGTTTGACAAAATTGCAACAAACCAAGTAAAATTTGACTTGGAAGGCCAATTTCGACACCATTGGTATTGCTTATACCGCGTGTTTGATTTTTCTCAGCTGCATTGATATGTTAACTATCCTAGAGGTTTCATAAAATCACATATTAATGCTTGGTGTGGACAGCAAAAACTCTAAAACGGTCCAAAGTCGTTGAAATGGTTTTCGCGAACGGAAACTAAGTTTTGACTTTGACCTTCCAACGCGTATTTAGCATGGGTTTGTCTACAGGAATTAGTTAAAGATGCTTCGGATACTCACAGAAGGTCTCAATTTGTAGAACTGTGTTTTTTACAATAGTTAAAATCTACACAGAGAAAAAAAATACGTAAAAACTACACGAAAATGTAGTTTTTCTACACGTTTCACAGGGATTTTCAACCCAGAACGTTTGTGTAGCTTTTCTGCATGCCACGTTTAGCTTTGTTCATTTCTACATGTGGCGTGTAGCTTTTCTAACCGCCACGCTTAGTTTTCCCGTTTCTAAATGCGGCATGTAGCTTTTCTACATGCCATGTTTGGCACATATAAAAAATAAAAAAAAATTATACTTTCAACTATATTATTTACACAAGGGAATGTGTGGAATGGAAGGAAGGGGCGCAAAGAGGGTAGGGTCTTGAGCTACACTTTTCGTGTAGATTTTCTAAATGTAGCATTTAACATTTGAAATCCATAACGTTTGTATAGAAAACCTACACGGCACGTGTGGAAAACAGTTTTCTAGACAAAAAATTTATCTTTACTGTACTGATTTTGTGCTACATTTTCGTTTAGAATTTCTACATGCGCGTGTAGGTTTTCAATATCTAAATTTTTAAGTAGAAAACCTACATTTTCGTGTGGAATTCAGATAGCTTAAATGTTGAAATACTTTGAAAAAACGCTGCTTTTCTTTAGTTTTTTTATTTCTACAGTGTGAAGCTTTCTGTTTTCTACATTTTCTTGTGAGATTTTGCAAGGTGAACTGCGTTTAGGACTGTCGTTTCTACACATGGCGTGTAGCTTTTGTTTTCTCTGTGTATAAAATGTCAAGCTGTCCTCATTCATTCACTAGAGAAGCCGCTTCTGACTTAACAGCTGGAGTCAGTAGCTGGCGAAGAAGACCGGTTGAGTACAAGTGGCATTTATGTTACTGCAACTGTTTCCTTCTTAGAGAAGAACTAATAATTTATCAGGTATTTCGTTGAGTTCTATTTGCGTGTACAAAATAAGCTGGGTCTTTTGGCTATCATTGTTTTCTAAGCACTCCTCGGCAAAATTTCAGTTAAAATGTTAAGTGATAATAAACTAGTCCACAAAGTAGAGATCCCAATGACAAATGTTATTATTCCCAAAGGTTCATTAAGGGCCCAGTCACATTTTGAGTGTGAGGCTCAATTAAGAAAACCATAATAATCGATTCGAACTTAGACAATAAAACGTTTTAATTCCCTCTAATGAACTAGCATGATTTATAATTACATGAAAAATTTCAAGTAAAAAAGTTCTATACCAATTTCACTAAGTTTTTCAAGCCAAATTAATTTTGTTTCCTGCATGTTTATCTTTCTGAAAGTTCTGAATCTTGAAATAACAACAAATGCAATACATTTAAGCCTTCCGCAGTTACCACAAAAAGTTAAGCCATTCTTTTTGCCTCATTCTTTAGTTGGTTTTTCCTTTTTGTTGCGTTATTTACATATCAATTTCCACTGACCAACTTTTCAGCACAAAGTTCAACTTGTTGCACAGTTTGCCTGCTGTTTGGCTTTTACAGTTTTTTTTTTTTGTGTTTTACCCCACTGCACCCTCTGCCCCCAACCCCTCCGTCCAACAAACAGTAATTAATTGTGTCCCTTTTTATGCTTTTGGTTTCAGTTTTGTTGTGGCTCTTATTAAAACCGCAAAATTATATAAAAGAAATTTTTGGTCGAGCAACACAGACAGTGAGAAATGTAAACAACGCGAATATAATTAAGTATGCGCAGTGTTGGACTTTGTGGATAAGCAAAAACCGAACAAAATGTTGCAAAGTTTTTGCATTTTTTCTACTTTCTGTTGTTGTTATTTTTGTTAAAAGTTTTAATTTACGCATTTTCAAGGCAATCGAGCATAATTGACAAAGGAGTAGGGAAAAGCAAAATATTTTTATTTGCAGGAAATCAAAAATTTCGCAGTTAGACCTGTTGCTACTTAAATCGCTCGCGCGGCAAGGCAGGCCCAAGTAAGTAGCACACATTCCCCAGACCAGAGAGAGAAAGAGAACGAGATATGCATGCATGAAGGACACAACCAAGCAAAAGCTTGTTGACTGCTCAAGTGGCACAGTTCCTTTATGAATTGCCAATGTGCGAGTTTTGTTTGCGCCACGTCTAAGGGGGAGCTAAGCAAAAGCTAGCCAAGACTTTAAGAGATTTACTACACACATTTTTCTGTTAATTTACACGCAAGTCAATTTAAGTCGGTTTCAAATTTTCAGGACCACACAAAATTATTAAATAACCGTTAGTAGGAGGCAGACTCTCTTAAAAGCTTTTAAGCAAAGAGAAAGCAGGAAAAGAGCTTACCATCCACAAAGCTCTCTTTTTAGCTCTCTCTTAAAAGCTTTCACATTCAGCAGTGAGAGAAAGTCAGCGCACGTCCAACTGTTGATAAGGAAGCGTAAATCAGCTGTTTGGGAGCTAAAGCTTTCATTTTGTTACTTTGTGTAAATGTTGAAAGCGCGTTTATTGAAAGGACAAAATTGGATTATCAAATTGAGTTTAAACTCTTGCGTTTCTCTGATACTATGCATTATTGATAGATGATCTACATCTAAAGGTGTCCTTGCCAATGATCAGAGAGACATTTATTCATAATAATGGTATTATTCATAGATTTTGTTCACTAATAGCTTATTTCTTTCGTTGAAGTGCGAGTTATAGGTGAACAAGAAAACAATATTTATTTAATTTTAATTTCTATATTTTTACAGATTTTTAAAAAGAAAATTTCACACATAAATCTTAAAAATAGCGTTTAGCAGCTTTCGGATTTGATTAGAAAAAAGGTGTGAGTGTGGCTAACACTCACGGGGCCTTAATGTGAAAGATGTTGGTAACGATAGGCTCCGCCATTCACATTCTTGCGGTTGTGCGTTACTTTATACTCCATATACCAAACTCGATACTCAGTAATAGATAATTTTACTCGATTCTAAGTATTTGATACTAAGTTCTCGATATTCAGTATTTGATTCTCAGTTGGCTGGGTGGCTAAGTGGCTAGTGTGCGCGACCGCTGTGCAAGAGGTCGTGGGTTCGATCCCGCCTCGGAACATCTAATGAAAAGTTTATTCTTTGAATAAACTTTACACCCGGTCACCCCTCTCTGCTGTTGGCGCTAGCTTTGTCGGAATGAGCCATGCAAAAGCTTCTCAACCTGCCGTTCGGATTCGGCGTTAAGCCGTAGGTCCCTTTCTCTTGTGCGAAAATTAGAAGCGCACAGCCAAGAGATTGAGAGAAGCTCGGCTTTGGCTCTTTCGGGCTGTGTCAAGCTTTTTTCCATTAAGAGCTCGATACCAAGCTCTCGATACTCAGTACTCGATTTTAAGTATCGAATACTCGATATTAACAACTCGATATTCAGTACTTGATACTTAGTACTCGATACTTATTTCTCAATACCAAGCACTCGAAACTCAGTACGCGATACTAAGTACCCGATACTTACTACTCGATACTAAGTTCTCGATACTCCGTGCTCGATTCTAAGTATCAGAGACTAAGTATTCGGTACTTAGTTCTCGATTCTAAATATTCGGGTCTAAGTACTCGATGATAAAGTTTAGATACTCAGTATGTGAGTTTGTTTGTTTTTGTCTTTGATTTTGTGTTTGTTTTTGTGTCTGTTTTGTGTGTTTGTTTTTGTGTTTTTCGTTGTCTTTGTTTTTGTCTATGTTTTTGTGTTTGTTTTTGTCTTTGTTTTTTTTTTTTTTGTGTTTGTTAGTGGTTTTGTGTTTGTTTTTATGTTAGTCTTTGTTATTGTCTTTGTTTTTGTTGCTGTAATTGTTTTTCAATTTATGAAAAGCCGAGGTAATGCCAGATCGTTTGTTTTTTTTTTTTTACAAAAGATTACAAAAGCTACATATGCAGGAACAAAATTGATTTTGCCAATTGAAGAAATTGTTAATTTCATACCAAAACCGTAGTAAATAATAAAGAGTCGGCTTCGCAGACAGTATGTTCGTACAGCTGACTCTAATGTGGATAGAGTAATCGAGCTAAGAAGCTGATAAACAAGCATACAGAAGAAGTTACTAACAGCTATCTTGGGAGCGTAACACCTGATTTAAGCTCCATGATTTAAGGCGTTCGAAAGGCTGAAGAATTTGCCTTGGACCTAGAGGATAGGTTTAAGCCATTTGAATGTACATCAAATAATCATAGGAATCGCGTCATGAGAATTATTGAGGCCCCTGGTCAACTTGTGCTAGCTATAACGCTAAAACATAAAAGAAATTAATGATAGAAAGGCACCAGGTGAGAATTGCCTGGACACTATAGTATTAAAAGCTCTTCCTTTCAAAGCTCATCTCTATCTAGCACTTATGTTTAATCCAGCTTTGTAGTCGTTAACCAGGATTTTGATAAAGTATGGCCAGATGGCCTACTGTGCAAGACTTAAAGTTTGCTACCTCCCTTAACGGCGGAATCTGTGATCCTTAACGGAGCAGAATCAAGCGTAAGGTCTATGAAAGCAGGTGTTCCCCCTACTTAAACGTACACTTAACATATTATTTACAATGGATTTGCCAACGGGACATATAGTTCCAATTGAGAACCCTCAAGATCTGCTCCTTGCTACCTTTGCCGACGACACGGTATTTATGGCACAAGACTCCTGCATATATAGTACTACGGATATCATCCAGCAATAATTATTACATTTGGGCAGATGGGCTAAGCGTTGGATCTGGCCAAGTTTATAAATGTTACATATACTCTACGTCGTGATATCTGTCCAGGAGTATTTTTATCATGGCTGCTAAGCAGCTTTAAACCGAACCGGTTCGAAGCCAGAATTCCGACTTTTATTTTACTGTGAGCCGAACATTGAACCGAACCTCTTTAGAAAAAAAAGCTGAGCCTGAACCTGTTCCGAACCTAAAATTTTGGTTCGGTTGTTCGAAAATTAAAGACATGAACAAATTTGACATACTGCCTACCGACTTCTTCTGTTATCTGTTCGGTTTTTTGGTGACTAAGTCTTAAAATCAACTGGAAAGTTCAATGAAACATCTAGAGAAACCTTCAAAGTTACTTAACAAAATTCCTACCCATATTAACATCTTTAAACACATTGGTTATTGTTTTCATATGTAGACTACACAGAGAAAAAAAGGATATTAAAAAATATTCATTTGATGATTTTTGTATCCATTTGGAATGGATATTTCTTTAATATCCTTTTAATCATCAAACGGAGCTGAAAATCGTCCAAAGGATGACAATTTTTCATATCCTTTGGACGATTTTCAGCTCCGTTGAATGATTGAAAGGATATTAAAGATAATTAAAAGAATATTTTAGAAAATTCCATTCCAAATGGATTTTTTTTGGATCTTTTTTTCCATGTGTTCCTCAAATCACTTCTAAGAACCACACAGTTCCTAAACGATTTGAGCAGTTTTGTGGCCGATTTGAAGAGCACGTGGGACTAAATTCGTTACTAAATAAATTGATTGTTTTTGTTTTTATTAATATTGTGTACAGCATGTGTTGAACCAAGGTTCGAAACAAAACCTCTGCACAAAAACCTGGAGCCTCAAGTTCAGAACCTTAACCATTGGAAAATTTTGGTTCGAACCCGCGAACGGGATACTCGAGAATAAGTTTTGGCTTGCAGCCCTGACTTATATGACGAATTACTCCCTCATATGTAAGGACATTAAATATTTGGCAGTTTATCTGGATAACAGGTTGACTATTAGCCAGGGATGCAAACCGGTTCTGGACCGATCCGAACAAAACCAAACTGAATCGCTTTGTCCATCTGGTGAACCTAACCGCGAACCAAACCGGCTTCGTTTCAAAAATGCTGAAAGAAAAACGGTTTGTTTCGGTTTTTATATCGTGAATCGCTTTCCTCTAGCCAATGACACTCATTAAATTCGTTTTTCTGATAATTTTAAATTCGACCCTCTACAAAGGGTACCACTGATAGACCGAATTGATCCTTAGGAGAGATATCGAAGTGCATTCTTAGAACTTATAGACAAATCGAAAAGTTCCGACTTCATAAATTTTGGACATTCCTTTAAAGGTCTTGTTCGGGGCAGAACCCTGCGTTTTGCCGCCCATGTAAAGATTCTTTTACCTTGCCAGCCTAAATTTATTGTCATTAAAATCAATGGCCATCGGCCACCAAATTATGTTTGTTTGCTTTGAAACTTGCTCTTGTTATATTTCTATCCTCGCCTGTTCTATATTTAGCATTAATTCAAAATTGACCAAAGTTTTTGGGTCTAGTTTGTTGGTACAGTATCTAAAGGTCATTAGGAAGTGTTTTTGGAAATTTGAAAATTTAAGTTAGTTACCCATTTGCCGCGCATACAATTTAATTTTATGAGGGATTCCTCCTCACATTTATTTGCAGATACATTTATTTGTTAAAACAACTATAGAGACAATAAAAAACCGATTGCCACAATCAGAATGTTCTTAGTTATCCCGCTACATTGTATTGAAGTCAATATTGCTAAAATTTAGGTTATCACATAAAATTCAACAATACTTAAATAGTGCGAAAAGGTGCCCTTTGAGGCAACGTGGAAGGGAAACGGAATTGATGTCTCTACAAGGTGCATAAAGTCGAAACCTTAACAAATCTAAACAAAATTTGGTAGGTTTTTGTAAAGTTGAATTTTTGCTTACAAATTTTTTATCTGTAAGATGCCTTAATAAAACCCGCAATTACAAGGACACCCGATTAATTTCTACAGACCAAAGGTACTACCGCATAGTACATACCACAAAGTTTTGATTCCAAAGAGGTCGTGGGTTTTTTTTTTTTTTTTCTTTGAATTACCTTTACACCCGGTCACCCCTCTCTGCTCTTGGCGCCAGCTTTATAGTAATAAACCATGCAAAAGCATCTCAAACTGCCGTTCGGATTCGGCGTTAAGCTGTAGGTTCCTTTCTCTTGTGCGAAAATTAGAATCGCACAAGCCAAGAGATTGTGAGAGCTTTGCATTTTACAAAGGGTCGTCCTAACAGACTTGCCAGAGGATTGTTGAGAAGAAAAAGGAGGAGATGCGTTATGATAAGAAGACGTCTTTATATATTTCCGAGGTTACATATCTATGACCTCCCAGCCAAATTTATTTAATGAATATTGAATACTTTGTGACTTACAGATGATCATATTTTGTGAACGCTTACCCTAGATTCACAGAATCTAAAATTTTATTCCAGTTTTTAAATTCTTTGCTACACAGTATTTGGTAATACCTACCTAAACAACACTAAACACAACTTATTATTATTAAAGACTAAAGTAAGTTGCTCTTAAGTAACAATAAAGTTGAAAACACTTTAAAAAAATTCCGTAATCAAATTTTTAAATTAATTTTTCTAGTTCAGCATTCCAAATTACTTTAAATAATTGCTGTAAGTGTAATAAAGTCCAACAGTTTCTCACTATTATTATTCAGCCCAAAAAATACGCTCCATATTTAACCTCCCGTTGCTAAGCAACTCTGTTTAAGTGAGCCACATACATTTGCATGTGTACTTACACTACAGCCGCCACATGCCTACACTTACAGCATTTTATTTGTTTAATTAAAACTACAAATTTTGGCAATGCCAGGGCTTCAGTTTCAGGTGCACAGCCAGACATTATTTGAATGTTTAATGAAATGTCAAATGAACGACAAGTAAATTGAAATTGAAATCGAGTTGTATGACAAAGCAAATTGCTGCCTTCGTTGGCAAACTACCAAAATTGTGTGGCATGTGTGTGTGTGTGTGCGCGCTTTAACATAATTTAAATAGTGTGTGTGTGTGCGTGTGTGGTGGATGGCGGAAGGCAATTACACAAAACTGTAGCATACTTATGAGCTGTAGTTCATTTTAAATCAGTTTATGCTATCGGTAATCGTGTCTCATTATTCAGAAACGCAAAATGTCTGCCTTTTTAATGCAATTTATGTATGTAGATATTTTTTATGCTGTCTCGTGGGACTCTTTCTGGTTGCCTGGTTGTGGCTGCTTGTCAGTCATCATGCGCTGGGCGCTCAACTCAAGTTTTTCTGACATTTCAATTTGTAAAGCTCAAAATCTGCGCGTTACCCGAAGCGAAGCATTTAATATTAGACAAAAAATAAAAAAAAAAAACGACAGAAGAATGGCCACTAGCTGAAGCGAACAGTGGAGCTCGCTGAAATTTTTCACATATTTAATATCATTTTTTAACCATTTTTTTTGAACAATTTTTTGTTGAACGTGCTGCAAACAGGGGCGTGGCTGGTCATTTTGACTAATAAAGTACCCCCAAGTGATCCCTCTTTGGTTGTATTGTAGATGTTGTTGCAACTAAAATAAAATAAATAATAAATAATAATTATAAAAAGCTAACTTCGTTTATGCCGATGTTGTAATAGACTGTCCAAAGAATTCTAAAGCAGAGACTTTTGATTTATCTAGAAGATTTAACCTTAATTTACCATCATAAGAAATCTGACAAACCCATGCTAAATTTCAACAACTTTCCTGGGAAATCAAATCAATCTAAAACCAATTTTCAGACAGATGAAATAAATCAAATTTAGCAAAACTGATTGATATTTCAACACCCGTTTCTCTTAAGCTATGTTCACTCAAGCAAATTAATTTGTCGAAAATGGCTTAAATATGTAAAAATTACTTTGACTTGTGTGTGAACGCCAAATTAATTTACAGCCAAGCGGTTGTGCCAAAGGCTTGCAGTGTTTGCCAAGTCAATTTTTCGACATTCGAAGGGCTGTATGGACACAATGTGAACTCCCACTCGCAAACTGTTATCGCATTTGCCGAGTTTGTTCTTCTTAGGCAAGTGTAAGAACAAATTATGTAAAATTTGTAATGCTAAGTCTGAGGAACCTTGTTAAACAGTCTTAAAATTCATTTGCATTAGCACTAACCCTGCAAACATTTTGTCGTGTTCCTTATCTCTCACTTCAAAGGGAGAGTTTGGCGATAGTTTGAGAAGATAATTTGGGGATAGTTCGCGATTTACACAAACAAATAACATTAGGTATCGCATTTTCATCGTTAAAGGGATAAAAAAGCGATATGGGGTAACGCATTTATTTCATCCAATCGGGAAATTGGCGATACATCACAAAGCAGGCCAGAATCTTAGCTGCCCCTCTTACATTAAGAGAACAGAATAAAAACTTGAGATCTACAAGTGGTGTTATCTATGCAATATGCCAGAAATAAATTGGTGAATACTTTTAGGCAATTCAATATAAGTAGTATTTAAGCCGTGTAGCAACCAAAAGTGCAACTATCCGAGGGTCTAGGGTTCGAGTCCCGGGGTAAGTGAAAATTTTTTCTATATAAATATATATAATTCGAAGTGTTTCAGATTTTCCTGTTAATGTAGCGTATTCTTTAAGGGGGTCTTCTTGGCCTCGTCATTTTTAGCTTTTCTCGTCGTGTGAGTTGTGGTGTTCGCGCCGTTCCGGTTCGGGGGCCTTTTTTTTGCGTTTCAAAAGTCCGTTTTGTTTGGGGGGGGGGTGGTCCCTAGCCCGTGATATGTATGCTGGTGGGCGGGGGGCTAATCCAGCTGACTGTTAGCTACGCATATCGCACTCCTAGTGTAATTAGCCTTTAACACTAGATGTGCGTTATGCGTTAATAGACAACAATCTACTTTTTTTGTATAGGAAAAACTGATTGTTAGCTATTGAAGGTCAGTATACACCTCAACAAAGAAGCTCCCAAAACAAAAATACTAAAAGGGGCAATTCTTTTATTTTGGACCAGTGGGGCCAGATGATAGAAACCTGCAGAAATTATGGTCACACTGCCAAGTGTTAAGATTTTGAATTTCTTAAAAAAATGTATGTAAATGTTAAAAATGAATTACAAAGAATTTAGGAGAGGAGAAAGCATTCGCTGCGTGGTCAGCATGCTGGACATTTTTAGATTGATGCCAAGGGAAATGTTTTCATGAGACCAGAGCAAAAGCAAAGTCTCAACGAGTTCACTGTTCATCTGATAGCCATAGCCACGGACACGGGAGTGCCATTACGCAGAACCACAGGAATACTAGTATGCTTGGCATGTTCGTCATGATTGTGGGTCTCTTCCAGCTGATCATCATAGCCTTGATCCTGCTGCGCATGAGTAGCCCTGGGAGACTTTTCTGTTATACCCTTGCAGAGGGTATTATAAAATTGACTGGATGTTTGTAACAAATAGAAGGACGCATCTCCGACCACATAAAGTATATATATTCTTGATCAGCATGACGAGCTGAGTAGATTTAGCCCATTCCGTCTGTCCGTTTGTTTCTAAGCTATCTCCTCCGTCAGTCTTGAAGCTATCGTCACCAAACTTTGCACGATGTCTTTTGGTACAAATACGCTGCACATTTGTCGGAACTAGCCGGATCGGATGACTGTATCATATAGCTGTCATAGGAACGATCGGTCTAAAACTAGTTTTGGTGAGAAAAATTTTTTTGTTTTCAATTGAAACGCCTCCAAACTTCGTATTTCTTAGTTTACTATGCTTTTCCATGATTCCACCAAATTTGGTCGAAGTCGGGCATCCATATAGTATAGCTGTCATAGAAAAGTAGAGCCTGAAAAGTAGTCTTAGTTAGAAAACCATTTTTGTTTTCAATGGAAACGTCCTCAAAATTGGCATGGATTTTGTTTTATATGCTCCCACACGATTCTACAAAGTTTGGTCAAAATCGGATGACTATAGCATATAGCTGACATAGGAACGATCGGTCGAAAAACTAGTTCTTGTGAGAAAAACTTTTTTGTTTTTAATGGAAACGTCCCTTACGTTGGCATATATTTACTTTATATACTTTTACACAATTCTACAAAGTTTTGTCAACATCGGATGACTATAGCATATAGCTGCAGTATGAATTATCGGTAGAGAAAAGAAGTTCTAGTGAGAAGAACTTATTTGTTTTAATTGGGACTGCCTTCAAATTTCGTAATTAACAGTTTGTTATGCATTGCCATGATTGCACTAATTTCGGTCGAAATCGGACACATAAGTATGCTATTGAAGTAAGGTGAAGTAGTTTGGGTGGTTAGAAAATCAAACTGCAAGGGTATACAAAACTTCGGCCTAGCCAAAGTTAACTTTCCCCTATTTTTAGCTTATATTTAAATTTCAACAATGGCATATCTCACAGCTTAAAAGTGAACTATATATTGGCATTTAATTTTCAAGTCATCCATTTGCTTATAATAATTTCATTTCTCTAATTAAACTTTGTCTTATAAAACTTTCATTAACTCGAGAAATTAATTTCAAAATTCAATATCAAATGACATCAACCACTTTGCTAGCTGAGCAACTAGATGGAACAACGAAACAAGAAAACTACAAACGCAGCATGACAAACTTTCTTCTGCTGATTCCCTCTTCCTGTTCAGTCTTACCTAGTTTTGTTTTGCGAGTTTACATAACTCTTGATTTTTGATTTTTGTTAGCTTGTATTTGAGTTTTGCTGCCTGGCAGGTGTTTGTCTAATGGAACTTTTGACTTGTTGTGGTTTCTAGGAAAAGTGCAATTTAGCTACAAGTAAACAGAGTCAAGAATTATGCGCATTTGGTTAGTTAGTGGACGGTTAAATGTGCACTTATGCACATATGCTGCCAACTTTGGCTCGTTGACTGGTAATTCAATAAATGCCACCCACATTGTTTACAATATTAAAATGCAATTAGAGAACCAACGTGAGCTGCATTTTGAACCTAAGATGCATTTGCAATTTGCAATCTAATTAAGAGATATTATTGCCGCGCATACTAAGGCTCGAATTACATCATTAACATAAGACCAAATGCCATTGAATTTGGGGTATAAATTATCTTCGATGTAAAGGCCATCAATTTGCAAATTATATTTTTACATATACAATAACCGTTACCATTGAACAGCTTAAAGAAATCACAATACCTCCATTAGATAAATGCAAGGAATAGCTTATTTTCCAGGAACATCCAACCATTTGAGAGGGCATTGTTGTCACATGGACTCAAATTAAATAACGTCTTCGTAAGCCTTGTGAAGAATCACATTTGGATAGCAATAAGTATTATAATAATAAGTATCATTACATAAATAAATAAATTAAGTTGAGAACTAGTTCGAAAGAGTAGACTTTGCTCGCCAGCCCTGGCACGCGCCAACTGCCCGACTTAGAATATGGGCACACTGCCCAAATGGGCTGAAATACATGAGAGGGAGAGAGACAGCAAGTGACGCCAACGATCGTGGGATTCTGCATGCAAGTTCTAGGAAATGGCGGCCAAGCTAATCAATCGAGTTTTGGGCCCCAAGAAGTGCGGACGTGAAAGTGCAACGCGAGTGACCGAGAAAATTTGACGACGCAGCGGTGGACACACACACGTGGCCACAGAGAGAGAGGGACATTGAGACCACAGGCCAAGACTTCGCAACCCACGCCACCCAGCAAGAGACGCCGGCGCCCAGCGACACAGATAGCGACACCAAATCCCTAGTGCACACCCTGGGACAAGAGTTACTCCGGCCAGCAGCGGAGTCCTAGATGAGTCTTAGTTATTTTCGGAGGAATTAAGAGGTAAGCGGTCAGGGCCACGAGCATACGTATTGGGAAAAAAAGCGAGTAGTGGAGTGCGGCATAGGCCACCTTTTGTCAAACTAAACAGATCCATTTGAAGAAAATATTAAAAGGAAAAAAACCTCCCAATATAACCGTTTCAACACGTGTGTAACTTTTTATTAACTCACGCCCACTCAGACCGACCGCCATCAGTGCACAGTGTATATACCCTATAGCACCGACACCCGTGTTTCACATTATGGGGTATCAAAGTGTCTAACGAAAGTGCATTTCTTTACCAACCCACAGGATACACCTGTATATATATCGCGTACCCTCTTCTCTTGCCCAAGATCTTTTTCCTCGTTGTATATTTACCCGACTCCGAAGTATCCACCCTCAGTCTCTACTCCAGTTCCTCTTCACAAGTGTCTTTCTAGATATCTTTGGGTGAACAGGGTCGATACCCTACACCTAATTTTACTCTCCAAGGAAGCCTAGTGACTTCGAGTGAACAGGGTTGATACCCTACACTCAACGTTTGCTCCTAAAGCTATTTCGAGTCGGCTTCGAGTGAACAGAGTCTATACTCTACACTCAGTTCTCTCTCCAAACAACGTCTTGATATTTTTGGGTGAACAGGGTCGATACCCTACACCTAATTTTCCTCTCCAAGGAATCCTAGGGACTTCGAGTGAACAGGGTTGATACCCTACACTCAGCTTTTGCCCCCGAACTATTTCTAGTCGGCTTCGAGTGAATGAGCCTATACGCAGCACTCAGACGTTTTCTAGTCCTCCTTGGGTGAACAGGGTCGATACCCCACACCTACTTGTCCTCCCCCAAGGAAATCTAGTGACTTCGAGTGAACCGGAACGATACCCTATATTCAGCTTTTGTCTTCCAAGTTATTTCTAGCTGGTTTTGGGTCAACGGAGTGTATATCACACGCTCAGCCCGCCCAAAGGAATCTGGGCCAATTTCAGGCATCCAGAGTAGATACCCTACCCACTCAATGATTCGCATTATAGTCTTCCGCGTGAGCAGGGAGGAGCTGCCCTAATCTAAGTCTCTCTCTTAGTGAACGTTCCCGTTTCTCAAACATTTGTGTAGGTAAAATATTTTGTGGTCAATCCCCTCATCCATTTTGAACCACTTACTCAACTCTTAGAGATCTCAGCACTTTACAAATATTTCTGCAAAGTGGCCTGGACGGACTGAGTCCTACCCCAGCCTAAGATACTACTTTACAGCCTCTATCTAAATTTTTGTGACCACCAAACACTGAACAGAGAATGTAAAAATCTTTTTGCAAGTTTTTCTTTATCCATTGGCATGTCTTTCCAGAAGCTTAAGGAACCTACTTGGGGGGAGGTGCGCTGCTACTTTGACTGTGCTCAAAAATCGAAAATTCAATCTCAAAAAACAGTATCATTTTAAGCCGCTCCGGGATTACTCTATTTTCAAACCCGCCTCGGATTGATTTAAGCTTTTTATACCCTTGCAGAGGGTATTATAAAATTGTGCGGATGTTTGTAACGCATTGAAGGAAGCATCTCCGACCACATAAAGTATATATATTCTTGATCAGCATGACGAGCTGAGTAGATTTAGCCCTGTCCGTCTGTTTCTATGCTATCTCCTCCGTCAGTTTTAAAGCTATCCTCACCAAACTTTGCACGAAGTCTTTTGGTACAAATACGCTGCACATTTGTCGGAAACGGCCGGATCGGATGACTATAGCATATAGCTGCCATAGGAACGATCGGTCGAAAAACTAGTTCTAGTGAGAAAAACTTTTTTGTTTTTTAATGGAAACGCCTCCAAAGTACGTATTTCTTAGTTTCCTATCCTTTCCCATGATTTCATTAAGTTTGGTCGAAATCGGATGACTATAGCATATAGCTGCCATATGAACGATCGGTCGAAAAACTAGTTCTAGTGAGAAAAACTTTGTTGTTTTTAATGAAAACGTCCTTATCATTGGCATACACTTATTTTATATACTTTTACACAATTCTGCAAAGTTTGGTCGAAATCAGAAGCCTATAACATATAGCTCCCATAGGAACGATCGGTCGAAAAACTAGTTTTTGTGAGAAAAACTTTTTTGTTATTAATGAAAACGTCCTTTTCATTGGCATACACTCATTTTATATACTTCTACACAATTCTACAAAGTTGGGTCGAAATCGGATGACTATAACATATAGCTCCCATAGGAACGATCGGTCGAAAAACTAGTTCTAGTGGGAAAAACTTTTTTGTTTTTAATGAAAACGTCCTTTTTATTGGCATATTCTTATTTTATATACATTAACATCTTTCTACAAAGTTTCATCAAAATCGGATTATTATAGCATATAGCTGCAGTATGAATGATCGGTCGAAAAAGAAGTTCTAGTAAGAAAAAATTTTTTGTTTTAAATGGGATCGCCTCCAATTTTGGTAATTGACAGTGTATTATGCTTTTCAAAGATTTCACCAAGTTTGGTCGAAATCAGACATCTACATATCTTAGTTAGAAAAACTTTTTTGTTTTCAATGGAAGCTGCAAGGGTTTTTTTTTCTGTGTTGTGTGCGAGAATCAATCTTCGGCTTTAATAGTAAGGTCTTTAGGTCTTTTGTTCTACAATTAGAGAAAAAATCAAGCCGATCAGGCTTGATCAAGAAACTGTGGTTTCAAAAGTTCGGTAATATGGAATATTCTTGGAACCAAGAAGAAAATACTGAAAACAAGCATTGATTGGTGAGTTGGAAATTCTTGGTCTTAAATTAAGTCTACTTCAGAGCAAGCATATCCCATTCTACATCCATTATCCATTCGAGAGTAAACTTTCTTTAATCCTAAAATAAATCTCTGATGGCTTTTGCTGTCAGAAGTGGTTGGAACTTAAGAAAGATCTCATTGGAGGTAAGCCTAAGCTCTCAAAAGGTTTCAAACTTAATATAAACCAAGAATAAATCTTGTTGAAACTTGAATCTTTTTACCAATATTATAAGTGTGAAAGTTTGTATCAGACAGATGATATTTTCAATATATTATAATAATACTATTATAAAATTACATGCGTTTTTTTTAGCTTTTTCAATAGCTTTTTTTCCGTCTCCGTCCCGTCAAAAACAGACTTTTTTTTCTCGACAAAAGCTGGCCACACTGGTAGCAACTGTAATCGATAACAAATTTTTTACGTCCCTGCAAAAGCATATGCTTTTCCATTTCCGTCGGCAAAGAAAAATTTTGTGAGTGAGTTAAACAAAAACTGTGAATTCAACAAAAAAGTGGTCAAAAGTTTATAAATATTTTTAATTTCATACAAGGAGGAAGTGTTGTCTGCTGCGCGCTTGATGTATAATGGCAATGTTACCTCTGAGCAGCCAGATGCCCCTTTATATTTAATGCAATTCATAAAATTTGATGTAATTATCATGTAAGTGCAATTATCCAAATTATACTGTACTTCTAGTGCTAGTGCAATTGTGACAGTTTTTGGTACACGCTAGTTTTTTATGAAGCCTAACACGCTGACGGAGTCTCGTTAAGATCCGTCAATTTGTAGATGTAGCTCCCATACAAATGTAAGAACAACGGCGAAGTTACCTTATAGGCCTTATCGAGGCCTACGCAGCAGGATGAGGGCGAGGAACTGTATCAGACAGATGATATTTTCAATATATTATAATAATACTATTATAAAATTACATGCGTTTTTTTCAGCTTTTTTAATAGCTTTTTTCCGTCTTCCCGTCAAAAACAGCTTTTTTTCCGTCTTCCCGTCAAAAACAGCTTTTTTCTCGACAAAAGTTGGCCACACTGGTCGCAACTGTAATCGATAACAAATTTTTTACATCCCTGCACATGCTTTTCCATTTCCGTCGTCGTCGGCAAAGAAAAATTCTGTAAGTTCAACAAAAATTTGTGAATTTAACAAAAAAGTGTCAAAAGTTTATATATATTTTTAATTTCATACAAGGAGGAGGTGTTGTCTGCTGCCCGCTTGATGTATAATGGCAATGTTACCTCTGAGCAACCAGATGCCCCTTTATATTTAATGCAATTCAAAAACTCGACACTGGCCTGGACCATTTTAAGACAACTACTGGATGAACGAACTGAAACAATGCCTCGGGTTGCTCATGGAAACCCCACCTGGCCCTTCTGGTGTAGGCGAAAACAGTCATGGTACGATGATGAGTGCCGCCGCGCTACTGCAGAGGAAAACGTTGCGTACAGGAGAATTCTGCAGGAAAGGCGCATGAGGGAGGAAGTCAAAGTGCTGCTCGAAAGGTGAGTCTCGAAAATTCTACTAAAAGATTAGGCAACTAACCGAAGATTATAAGCGCAGAGTCACACTACGCAAGGACGATATATGGCTCTAGTGGACAGCAGCAATCTTTGAAAGATTCGCTTATGACAAATCTCTAACAGGCGGCGGAGTACGTGGAGGAGCATAGAAGCTACGAGGCACGCAGTTTTATGGTGCAGATGAATTTGATACTGGCAGATCTGGGCTTGTATATGGAGAGCTGGAACAATTTGCTGGCAGATCTAATGGAGCAATCATCAGGTAATTCCGCACAACTTAGGGCCTTGATGGAGATTTAGAAGGTGTTGCTAGAGGAAGCGCGCAACCAGAATATAAGATTGAGTGACAGGCGACGTCAGGCGGTAGAAACAGAATTCTGTAGCTTTGCAGCTAAATTAATGGAGTTTTTACAAGATATTTTGGAACGTACAGATCTGCCTAAAGATCTGGTTTTGTGTCAGAGTTTACGTATCTGCGGCTGCTGGGCCAGTGTCAATCTCTAGCCCCTAAACCAGCTAATGGATCATAGCATCATACAGAAAGCATTTGAGCAGCTATATGCTATAGTGATCCGATTTTGACAAAACTTTGAAGAATTGTATGAAAGCATACCAAATAAATAAGTGCTAATTTTAAGGACGTTTCCGTTTAAAATAGAAAAGTTTTTTTTACTAAGATTACTTTTCAGACACTATTTTTCAATGACAGCTGTTCCATATAAATGTCGGACTTCGACCAAACTTGGTAAAATCATTGGAAAGCATAGCAAACTAAGAAATATGAAGTTTGGAGACGTTTCCATTGAAAACATAGGAACAATGCAATGCTTTGTTTGTTTGCTTGTAAAATTATGAAAACCGACAATTTGTCAATTTGTTGTAAAAGGCTTATATGGTCAGGTAACCTGAAAACAATAATATTGCTTAATACAGTTAGGGTACCCCAGTTGAGCTGTTGAGTTGTAGAGTATAAAACATAACAATACTACTGACAATTTTATAAAAAATTTAAAATTCCTAAACTCAACAATTCAATAGGTCAACTATTTCTCAAAATCAACAAATTTCTCAAAATCTTATTATTTCAATATCAGTATCTGGTGGAAAAAGTAATCCATTCTTTAGCGAATTGATAGCCATCAGATAGATGGCCACACTCCACTACATTTTTGTTTGAAAACTTTCGGCATTTTTCTTAATCGATCTGTAAACTTGGCATGTACTTATAAATGACATATTAGTGGTATTCCTGAAAGTAATTTGCTTTCGATTTTGATTTCGTGAAAGCAAATCAAAAGCAGTTGACGGAACGACCCTGATTTCATTTTGATTTGCTTTCGTTTGCAGAACAATTGGCGGCAATTTAAACAAAGGCGCGAAACCTAAAAATTTCGAATTAAATTATGAAAACTAGTTTTCTATGCTTCTTAAGTAAGTTTGTAGGCAAAATCTATAGTCTAGAATGTTTGCAACTTTACAAGGTTTAAATCAATTAAATAGGTATTTGATTAAGGTCAAGCGAAGTGACTTAAGCCATTGGACAGAAAGAGGCAGGAAAAAAATGTGCAAAAATTCAGGTAGAATTTTGCAAATAAGTAATCCAGAACATATTCCAAGAACTCGAGCACTTATGACATCTCCATCTCTAGGTCGCTGGTCTATTTGTACATAGGCATTTTAAAATGCAAACCATAAATTCATAGTTCATTTAATTACACAAATTTAAAAAGCGAAAAGACTTACAACTTTTTCGCATTAATGTATCAGCTGAATTTAAACAACCGCCAAGCGCGGGGTGCAAGAAAATGGTCGCACTAAAACGAAATCAAATTCAAATCTGCCTCGAAGTTGATTTCGCACTTTCCTTTCTTTTTCTGGGCACACAGCAGAATTTGTATGGAGCAGTCATGAGCAGCATTTGCACGAAGTCCACAGCAAATCACTTTCAGGAATACCACTATTGCTGAGCGTTCGAGATAGCAATTAGAGTCTTTAAATGACACTAATAATAATTTATTGTTTAAAAAAGAATTCGAGTTTTGCCCACTCACCATCAGCTGTTTTATTGATGACACTTGGACTTATCGATAGAAAATCTAGCCTTTTAGCGGAAAAAGCTAGAAGTGCCCGTGCGAAAGTCAAAAGTAGTAACAGTGATTTGCTCATCCGCAGCGGATGAACTGTCGAATAGACATTTATCTCTTATGGGGAAATACACAGATAGAATGAGGTCATTTAGCTCATCCAGTGAATGACCTAAAGAATGTGCCAGTTGAACAAGAGTATTAGTTTGAAAAAATTTTTGTTTTCAATGGAGGCTGCAAGGGTATACAAAACTTCGGCCGAAGTTAACTTTCTCCTATTTTTAAAAATGGGAAATATTATGTCCTAGATATTTCGTTTTTAAATATGAAATGCACATTTATAACGATCTCTTAATCAATATCGGTAGTGGCCTTTGTACTTGCGCGCACTTAAATTAATTTTTTTCATACAAAAACAAAACTCATTACCAAAAAATCGATGCCATAATCTTAAAAATGCAGTTATGTGCAATGCGATTAAGCTCAAAAATTCAGAAGAATAATTGATTTTAAAACTTATACAGAATTTGAAGTAATTATCTTGTAAGTGCAATTATCCAAATTATACTGTACTTCTAGGGCTAGTGCAATTGGGACAGTTTTTGGTACACGCTAGTTTTTTATGAAGCCTAACACTCTGACGGAGTCTCGTTAAGATCCGTCAATTTGTAGATGTAGCTCCCATACAAATGTAAGAACAACGGCGAAGTTACCTTATAGGCCTTATCGAGGCCTACGCAGCAGGATGAGGGCGAGGAACAGTATCAGACAGATGATATTTTCAATATATTATAATAATACTATTATAAAATTACATGCGTTTTTTTCAGCTTTTTCAATAGCTTTTTCCGTCTTCCCGTCAAAAACAGCTTTTTTCCGTCTTCCCGTCAAAAACAGCTTTTTTTCTCGACAAAAGTTGGCCACACTGGTCGCAACTGTAATCGATAACAAATTTTTTACATCCCTGCACATGCTTTTCCATTTCCGGCGTCGTCGGCAAAGAAAAATTCTGTAAGTTCAACAAAAATTCTGTGAATTCAACAAAAAAGTGTCAAAAGTTTATATATATTTTTAATTTCATACAAGGAGGAGGTGTTGTCTGCTGCCCGCTTGATGTATAATGGCAATGTTACCTCTGAGCAACCAGATGCCCCTTTATATTTAATGCAATTCAAAAACTCGACACTGGCCTGGACCATTTTAAGACAACTACTGGTTGAACGAACTGAAACAATGCCTCGGGTTGCTCATGGAAACCCCACCTGGCCCTTCTGGTGTAGGCGAAAACAGTCATGGTACGATGATGAGTGCCGCCGCGCTACTGCAGAGGAAAACGTTGCGTACAGGAGAATTCTGCAGGAAAGGCGCATGAGGGAGGAAGTCAAAGTGCTGCTCGAAAGGTGAGTCTCGAAAATTCTACTAAAAGATTAGGCAACTAACCGAAGATTATAAGCGCAGAGTCACACTATGCAAGGACGATATATGGCTCTAGTGGACAGCAGCAATCTTTGAAAGATTCGCTTATGACAAATCTCTAACAGGCGGCGGAGTATGTGGAGGAGCATAAAATCTACGAGGCACGCAGTTCTATGGTGCAGATGAATTTGATGCTGGCAGATCTGGGCTTGTATATGGAGAGCTGGAACAATTTGCTGGCAGATCTAATGGAGCAATCATCAGGTAATTCCACACAACTTGGGGCCTTGATGGAGATTTTTAAGGTGTTGCCAGAGGAAGCGCGCAACCAGAATATAAGATTCAGTGCCAGGCGACGTCAGGCGGTAAAAACAGAATTCTGTTGCTTTGCAGCTAAATTAATGGAGTTGTTACAAGATACTATGGAACGTACAGATCTGCCTAAAGATCTGGTTTTGTCTCAGAGTCTACGTATCTGCGGCTCTTGGGCCAGTGCCAACCTCATCCCATTAGACCAGCTAATGCAACATGCCATCATACAGCAGGCATTTGAGATATTAAGATTGAATGGCAACCATGATTTGAAACTGCATCACCCGGCCACCGAATGCGTAATAGGCATGTTGCAGAGCATCACTAAACGGACCGATATCAACCTGGAATGTGGCCCCGAAAGAAATCTGTTTGAGTATATTAGCTCGCTGGAGGAGGTTTTCCACCGCTCTACGTGTTCAACCAAATTGAACTATGCCAGTTTGATAACACAGATGTGCCAGGCCTATTTCGACATGGCCCACACTCAATATGTAAACTTGATTGTCCTGGTGGATCAGCAGCAGCTTTGCTTCGGACGACCCGCGTGCCTTGTGGTTTCATGTGGAGGTGGCCTTGTTATTTATGACGCATTTGGTGGAGGAGCAACCTGACCCAGCATACTCAAACCCTTGATGTCGCAAACACATCTGGCCGTGCGCTATCAGACCATTCAATTCCTGGCCAAGTGTCACCAATGGTTAAGCCAGAATCCCCAATTTATGCTTTCCTTCTTGGATTATCTGCTGAATCTATTGCGTCAGCGTGGTGTACTCTCAAACGTTGCGGCTAGAGCAATACTTTTTGGACCTCACTTTTCTTAGGGAGCTATACTATATAGATGTACGATTTTTACCAAGCTTAGTTTAAACATTGGAAAAGCATGACAAACTAACAATTACAAAATTTGGAGGCGATTCAATAAAAAACAAAAAAGTTTTTTTCACAGACTAGATTTCCGACCGATTGTTCCTTTGGCAGGTATATGCGATATTCGTCCTATCCGGCGGATCGGATGACTATTGCATGTAGCAGTCAAAGGAACGATTTGTCAAAAAATAATTTTTAGTGAGAAAAACATTTTTGTTTTAAATTGAGTTGCCTCCAAATTGTGTAATTGTTAGTTTGTTATGCTCTTCGATGATTCCACTAAGATTGGTAGAAATCGGACATCTTTATAGTATAGCTCCCTTAGAAAAGTGAGGTCCGAAAAGTATTGCTCTAGCCGCAACGTTTGAGAGTACACCACGCTGACGCAATAGATTCAGCAGATAATCCAAGAAGGAAAGCATAAATTGGGGGTTCTG
This sequence comes from Lordiphosa collinella, assembly GCA_018904265.1. NCBI lineage: Eukaryota > Metazoa > Arthropoda > Insecta > Diptera > Drosophilidae > Lordiphosa > Lordiphosa collinella. Next base: position 34,829 of record JAEIFV010000510.1, on the reverse strand, counting down.
GTTTAACCATTGGTGAAACTTGGCCAGGAATTGAATGGTCTGAAAGCGCACGGCCAGATGTGTTTGCGACATCAAGGGTTTGAGTATGCTGGGTCAGGTTGCTCATCCACCAAATGCGTCATAAATAATAAGGCCACCTCCACATGAAACCACAAGGCACGCGGGTCGTCCGAAGCAAAGCTGCTGCTGATCCACCAGGACAATCAAGTTTACATATTGAGTGTGGGCCATGTCGAAATAGGCCTGGCACATCTGTGTTATCAAACTGGCATAGTTCAATTTGGTTGAACACGTAGAGCGGTGGAAAACCTCCTCCAGCGAGCTAATATACTCAAACAGATTTCTTTCGGGGCCACATTCCAGGTTGATATCGGTCCGTTTAGTGATGCTCTGCAACATGCCTATTACGCATTCGGTGGCCGGGTGATGCAGTTTCAAATCATGGTTGCCATTCAATCTTAATATCTCAAATGCCTGCTGTATGATGGCATGTTGCATTAGCTGGTCTAATGGGATGAGGTTGGCACTGGCCCAAGAGCCGCAGATACGTAGACTCTGAGACAAAACCAGATCTTTGGGCAGATCTATACGTTCCAAAGTTTCTTGTAAAAATTCCATTAATTTAGCAGCAAAGATGCAGAATTCTGTATCTACTGCTTGACGTCGCCTGGCACTCAATCTTATATTTTGGTTGCCAGCTTCCTCTGGCAACACCTTCAAAATCTCCATCAAGGCCCCAAGTTGTGCGGAATTACCTGATAATTGCTCCATTAGATCTGCCAGCAAATTGTTCCAGCTCTCCATATACAAGCCCAGATCTGCCAGTATCAAACTCATATGCACCATAAAATTGCGTGCCTCGTGGGTTTTATGCTCCTCCACATACTCCGCCGCCTGTTTGAGATTTTTCATAAGCGAATCTTTCACAAGGCGACCTGGAAGTCCCCTGATCGTCAATCAACACGAAACCAGATTGATCACGTTGCGATAGACGGACGGCACTCATCGAGTCTTCTAGACGTACGTGCGCTCCGAGGAGCCAATATTGACTCGGATCACTACCTTTGTTGCAGCCAAAGTACGCACACGGCTCAGTACTGCTATACGGCGCAGAATCATGGACAATGTCTTCAAAGAATGAGGCGGCAATTGGCGTGTTCGAGAAAAAAGTGCTTCGGAGGATTTATGGACCTCTAAACGTTGGCGGCGAATTTCGCATCCGAATGAATCGCGAACTGTACGAGCTCTATGGGGACACGAGGCTTGCCCAGCGCATAAGACAACAGCGGCTGCGCTGGATAGGACATGTTACCCGTATAGATGATAACGCTCCAGCAAAACGGGTGTACAGTCGGCATGCGAACGAGTTGGGAGGCAATCCCCCGCCGGGTCGACCGAAGCGGAGATGGCGCGACCAGGTGCAGGGAGATATTGCGGAGCTGGGTGTGTCCTCCTGGTGGAATGCTGCTCGGGACAGAGGCGAGTGGCGGGCATTAGTGGCAGCGGCCGAGACCGTAAAACGGTTGTGATGGCCCAAAAAGAAGAAGAAGAATACGCCTGCGAACCATTTAGTTTCTTGACTTGGGATCATTGATTTAAATCAGATAAATATCTTAAGTTCGTTGGTTAGCGACCTTTCAATTTCTTAGAACGTTGATGTTAAGCCGGTTCGAGGTCAAGAATGAAAACTCAAAATTAAATTTCGGCTTATTTCCAATATATTTCGGATGCTCATTGGCCTGTTTTTGGAATCAAACCTATGCGTCTTCAGGAACAAACTTATAACACATCTGTAACTGTTATCAACGCTCCATAAAAAACTTACCTTATGCTAATTTTCCCAAACACTCACACATAACTTTTGACACATTTATGGTAAAGAATTTTATTCAAAAAAGTTTGTTGTTCGGCTTAACTTTATACAAATTATATAACTTACACATAAATACAAAAATCGAGAATAAATGATGTACTTAAATTAAACTTAAATAATAACATAATCAGATGCCAGTGGTATTTATATTTAAAAATGGATGGAAAAGTAGGTGGAGAGAACCAATAGACAAAAAATAGCTTAGAATACTGCTGGAGTTATGTATCGGTAGAGTTGCTTAAATGCTTTATTCTGGCGGCCAAAAGTTGGTACAAAATGTTGTAGAACTTAATTTAGGATACATATAAAAGTTGTTGTTTTGTTTTTGCTTTTTTTTTATAATTGCGTATTACATTTAGCTTAAATGCGAGACATTTAGGTAAATAATTGAGATTTGTTTTTCAAAATTTATCGTTTGCCTATTTTATGTAAATTTTATTTATATTTTACTTGTCAATATTTCGATTTTGTTTTTGTTTTGTAAATTTCATTTAATGTGTGTGGGGTAATTAGTTTTCGTTCTTTTTAATGGTGCGGAGAAATTGTTATGTTCTTGTTGTTCTTTTTTTTTGTTATATATTTAGTACACACATTCAAGAAGTTTTTGAAAAACCACTTATTTATTTATAATATCATTTATGTTTTATTTTATTTAAATTTTCTTATGCATTGGGTTCGGTTTTGAAGTATTTATTTGCTTTTTTGTGCTTTCCTAAAATGAATCTGCTCAGCCTCCGGGGCAAATCTGGGATTTATTTTACTTTTTAGGTTCGCCCTTTTGCACATAGACAATTTCGGCATATTCTGTGGAATTCTTTGCAGCTGATCCTGTTGATCCTGCACTGACTTGTGGGGCTATTGTGCTGGTTGTTGTTGTTGCGTGTGCTGCTGGTGCCGCTGCTGCTGCTGTTGTTGTTGTAGCTGTTGTCTCTGCGGCAGGCTTTAATACAAGTTCAGCATAGACGAGTTGTTTGTCTTGCTAAGGAATAGAAAATGATACAAAATTAGCTACTTTATAAATAAATGTTCCATTAATTTAAGTTTTAGTTAGGGTGTCGATTTTGAGGGGCAAATTTGTTATACCTGTTTGAATTTCTTTTTGCATTTTACTTAAATGTCCATACAGGTGCGGTGCTCTGCCAAACTATAGACGACTTTATATATTTACATTAAGATTTTTCATGCATTTTTCAGCACAATAAACCAAAGAGAAAAGAGCAAACAATCAGAAAAAAAAAAACAACAACAAGAATTGGTATTGTATTGGTTTAGCTTAAGCTTTTACAGCGCCTAAAAGTATGCCCAGGTAAAAGTACATTTCGCCCACGCACACAGCGAGAGTGTAAGATAGAGAGAGTGAAAGAGAAAGAGAGAGAGAGAGAGGTGTAGCTCTAAACTGAGACAGTTTTGTATACCTTTGGTTCATTGTCGTTGCCATCGATTGTCTGCGTCTCCTCCTGCTCAGCTGTCTCTGTTTCTCCTGCTGCTGCTGCCGATGCTCCTGTGGGCTGCTTTCTGCCTTCCCTCTCATTGAAACGCTTTAAAATGGCCACAGCAAAGGCGGGCAAACGCTTGGCCTTCTTAACAACAGCTGGCTGCTGCTCCTGCGGCTCGCTGGACTCGGCCTCTTCTGTGGCATTGCCGCTGCCGCCGCCGCCTGTGGCTGTTGTTGTCGCCGTTGTGGCCGTCGCGGTTGAGGTGGCCTTTATGTCGGCGCTTTCGGTGTCGCTGCTGTTATTTTATTTTTTTTGTGGAAGGTATTTGTTGGTAGTGTTCTTGTACTTTTTGAAAGGGTTGGGAGGGATCTCCTACTTATTAAATGTGTCAAAATAATTGTTTGCTGTGCAGCCGGACAAGTAAAAGAGAGAGCAATAGTGACAAAAGCCTTTAAAGAGTGGGTTAGTCGTGTGTGCGCTTGGGTTAGACGTGTTCCTGTTCCTGTGGCATGTTTGAGTTAGTAACTTAGTTTTTATATAGTGTGAGGCACCGTTTAACCAATAAGTGTTAGCAAAAAAGCACAAATTTACACTTTTTTTTTTGGTAAGACTGCAAGCAAACTTTTCTGTAGCATTTTATATAAGGAAAATACATTTTGCATGAATTTTCAATTTTCGAATTGAAATTTTGTAAAAAATAGAGCGCAAAAATATGTGAAAGTCTTGCTTTTAAAAGACAACAAAATTCAGCTCATAAACTCACATTTTTATCGCAGAATGCTTTGGTTCAATTATCGCTTTTGGAACATCAAAGCTTCAAAAGCCTTTAACTTATACATAGCCTTTACCTTTTGTGCCAGATGGGAAAAAACTGTTCAAGCTAAGAAGTTGGGACTTAGCCTTAACGAATAAGTATCACTTACTTGTGCTACAACTAAAAACCGACAATCCAAGAGGCTACAGAGTAGATGGATTCAGAATTTTGGTACGTGGAAGCTTTATTCAAATGGACTTTGAGCTCAAAGAGCTAATTTGTGGCCACTTCCATTTGAAAATACCCTGCAGTACGCTGGAGTAGTACATGGGTGCTGAGTTTGGTACTTACTAGTAACCAGAACAACCCACCAGCAGTGCATTTCAGTGCTTACTTTTTGTTGAGTACGTCCTAGGGGGTAACCAATTGCCACCTCTTCGCTTTACATGTAAGAAGTGAAGTAAATACCGAAAACTGTGAACTGCAACTAACTCCTTTCAATTTGTTACGGACGCTGCTTAACCAAAATAAGTACTTCTGTCAATATCCAACCGTAGTACTTACAGCAGTACTTACATAATAAGCGATAAGGTAGCGACTGCCACCAGTAATTAATCAATGTAAGTAGTGCAGTTAGCTATAGCCACCTCCCGTACTGCAGCTTCAAGAAAGTTTAATGTAAAAATTTTTCATAAAACTATCAGCAATGCATCAAAAATGTTTCTATACTTTCTATACTTTAGCAGCGGTGGGCAAGCCTTTGCTCTCTTTACTCCTATTGCTCCCATTGCTCCCGAGAGTTCTTTAACGGCAACTGGCGCCACGCAGACGCATTAAAAATGGCCTCGCTTCTTGGCGCCGCCCCACACACGGAGACTAAGGGACAAGTGCAATTGCCTCGTTTCGAAGCGAAAACAACAACAAATCTATTGACGTCTGCCAAAACTCGAGTGGAGGCTTCCTGGGTAATAGGGGCTTTTTTCTGCTGTTCTTGTTGGACTGCTCCCAAAATCAAAATTCGTGCCTACCGCTGCTTTAAGTTTCATGAAGCCTCCCGACTTTTTAGCAAAAAATTTCGTGATCACCTAACGGGAAGCTCACATTTGTAAGCAATTAAGAACACCCAAGCAATGCCAGATTGTGGAATGCATTGCAAGGGTCCGACCAAAATATATATATAAAGAATAAAGATTCATGTAACTTCTGGAAGAGAAGCTAGTCACTTACAACGATTTATTAATTTATGAATAATACTAGCATCTCATTTACAAAAGCATCAAAATTAAGTTTGAAATGAAATAGTTTATACAAAGCTTGAAACTATTTTTTCAATCCTTCCTTTGTGCTAAGCTGGATTTCAGAATGTGCAACTGATTTAAGGGGGGATTCTTCATGACGAGGCTGTTTTTGGAATCTTATTTGAAAACGCAAATAGTTTTTCCAATTCTCTTTTTTTTCCCAGAAATCTCTAGAGATTTGTGTATAAACGGTCTCATTTTGAAATAAAACTGCTTGCCTTAATATGTGAAGTGTGTTTAAAATGCTAGACTACTAGATTAGATGACAAAAGTTGAGAGATTTGAAACCGACTGCTCAAGGCAAAGCAGATTTGATGCTTACGGTTTTCCTTCCCTAAAATCTAGTAGCCGACATTATTCTTGCCACTTTACATATTAAGTCCTCCTAGTTAAATCAAAAATCTCTTCGTTTATACGAAAATCTCTAGAGATTTCTGGGACACACCCGATTCTGTTAGAAATAGATCAAAGTAAACAAAAAAAATTTGTCTGCTTCGATAAGAGGGCTGTTAAAAAGTTCTCAGCCGTCAAAGTGGGGTTTCCAAAAAAAAGGTATAGTGCGGGCGCCCACGATTTTTCGTCTCCAGGTTGTTGGAAATAAAATGGAAAAATTTTTTGTGATTTTTTTTGACAGTTCTGCGTCTATTGCACTTAGTTTCATCAAAATCAGGTCAGTGTTACTGGAGATATCATGGCCGCCTCACTTTGCTTGCATTCGAAGCCCAGTCGTCGGGCAGGGCAGTTCTAAGCTGGGCTGTGTTGCTTTAATATCGCACACCAATACACTCTCACTTTTTGGCCTCTCTCTTCTTGAACATTGCTGAACTAAAGCAATCCATTTGAGCAACAATTGCGGCTATTTCTGTCTCAATTCTCCAAGCAGTCATAAGCAATTTTTTGATAAGATGCATAAACGAGCAGGGCGGCATTTAAATTCTATTAATTTTAAAACTAATTGAATTCCATACACTGAAAAAAAAAGTTATTTGAGTTTCTTAATGTAGCAATATTCATCAGCCACCCTGTACTATGAAAAGTTCTTGAAGATCGTTGGTCTATGGGCCTATAAGGCGGCTGCTGACGGGGACAATTGTCCACTGTCTATGGCATGCCTGAGTTAAATGGGCGACTTCAATAACAATGACCAACTGGTGCCAGCTCACACAAGACAGAGGCGATGGCGGGCCTTATTTTCGAAAGAAGAAAAAAAAAGAAGAAACTATACCCTGAGATCTGAGTTTCATGCGGACAAACAGAAGGACAGTTGGACATGACTATATCGACTGGGCTGTAAATGCTGATCAAGAAATTGTTTATTTATGGTCGGAGTTGCTTCCTTCTGGCTGTTGCAAACATTTGCACGAACTCATTATACTAAAATTCAGTCCGCCAGTAAAAAGCGAGCGGAACATTCACCGTTTTCGAGATGGTGGCTGAGTTCAGACCTGAGAGAGCTAAGGCTCAAGAGCCAAGTGCTATGAGCTGAGAGCTGGCACTAAAGCAGGGTTCCCCAAGAAGAGATGCTCGTTGTCTCTCTTTAACACTCACTGATGCATTACTTCGGCAAGCTTTCGGTGTAAATTGCAGAGTGTGTTCGGCCCCCCTGGGGCATGGCTGGGGAACTCTGCGCTAAAGGCATCGAATAAGAGATTTGATTATCTTTAAACAGTTCGAAACTCTAACTTTCCTCTAACATTTCAACCGAAGTTTTAGAACTCTTATTCTCAAAACGAGAAACTAAATTTAATTTCTGCTTCTTTAGTAAAGCCATTTGTTTTGAGCGTTGATAAATCAGTCAGTCAGTCGCAGTTCAATTTTTGCTTTTGTTAGATATCGATTGTACTACTATCAGGAAACTTTCAATAAAGCCCAAATTTTATTGATCCTATTATTTTGAAGTTCTGCCTCAATGGCCTTTAAACTGTTAACCTTAACTAAATATATACATAATTTGTGTGCCATGAACAGAAGCACACACCCACACACACATAAACTGTGAATAAGTCTAATCCATATTCCATATTCTATAAATATTTTTCGGGCTCATTTAAATGTCTGGCAACTGTCTGGCCAAGTTGACACGTGTGCCTGTGTGTGTCTGTGTGAGAGCGAGTATTGTTATTATTTTTTTCCTTTTTAGTTGGTCTGTTGTGTTTTTGTGTGTGCGTGTTAGACTCTCATTGGGGTTTTTATTGGTTTGCAAATGCAAAATTCGCTGAAGTTTCATTTCGAAAGTTCTTCTTTTACTTTAATCAAAATCAAAACTCACAAACAATTGCTTAGTTGTTGTTCTTGTTAATTTATTAAAAATATATGTAAAAAGTAAAAAAGAATTCCTAACTACTAGCTTAAGGATAACATTTATGTTTTAATATTTTAGTTTGTGGAGGAAAACAAATTAAAAGGAAACTACAATATTTTATAAATAAAAGTACATCTCTTTTTTGACTTTGTTCTAGGGTAACTACAGTAAATACTTTTTCGTTGTTGCTAAGGAAATCAACCAAACATAAAACTCATCTTTTTGTATAGGTTTGTCATGCAGTGTTCGTATTCGATTAAGTTTAAAATAAAAATTTTGCATGCCTTTGCCTAAGAAATGAGTTCATGCGGAACATAGAAATCTCAATGATATGGATTCGTTGGTTTTTTGATGGAAATGTGACTGAAACAGTGAGAAACTAAAGCTTAAGGCCTAGCATGGAGGCAGTTTTGAAAACTAGAAAGTTGCATTTCTAACTTTTTTTTATTAGCATTCGTGGGTGGCCTTGCGTATTTCGGAAATAGATGAACGTTTTTGACAATTTTGAACTACAGATATGTCTTTTTAACGCCAGTAGCTGGTGAAGATGACGGCTAAGAAAAGGGAATGAAATATTTAACTTACCCAGAAGTGGGGAAAAGCGAACTCTAGTAAAAATATGAATATACAATTCTCACAAGAGTAAGAAAAAGAAAAGACATTCATACAAAAGCTACTTTACCAATGAGCTCAAATTGGTCCTCGCCATTGACTCACTATTGGCCACCAAAGTAGCTTTAATACTCAGCTTTCTATGTACTGTGGTTGTATTTTTGTCATAACTTTCTAGCACCAAACCACTCTAATCTTGTTTTAAGCCAATTTGAATGCCAATGCCTACAAATAAACTAAACTTTCTGAGTAAGTTAAGGCTAAAACACTCCCAACTTTACAAAGTAAATCTCAGTTTCGATCTGGAAAACCTAGAATTGCTGATTTCCAAAATAAAAACAGGCGACCCACGCTGTGCCTAAAGAAAATAAATTTGAAAATCTCCTATGTGGCCTGGCGTATGGAAAACAAAGAAAAAAAAACACTATGTACATATTTGTTGGTCAGTTTTTAGATTTCCGTTTCCTGCGGCAACTTGGGTGTACTGGGTGTCGTCGGTGTTATTGTCGTCGGCGTCGTCGTCGTTGTTGTCTGTGCTTGGGTCTTGGGTTTTGGTGGTGTTGCTGGTGGGGGTGGCTTGCTGACTGAACTACGTCCCGACAGCAACTTGGCCTGTTTCTCCAACAACTCTCGCTGATCCTTGGGTAGCCAGCGTGAGAATCTGGACTCGGGTATACCCAATTCATTGCCACGTTGCAGCAAATCCGTATGCTCACTAGAGGCCGGCGCTGTTGACTCTGTTTCACTGCCCGTGCTGCGCGAATTGCGTCCACCCGCCTGACTCATGACTGCATTGCGCAAGGGTTTGGTTGTTGGGTTATACACGCTGCTCTCACGATCGGTACCATACTCAAACGAATCATCCTCATCTCGTGGACGACGCTCTACGGATAGCCTTTCACTATTCCCATTGCCATTGGATTCGCGCAGTTTGGTGGCGCCCAGTAGAGTGATGCCGTTGGGTGTCTCTAGCAAGGCCACATTTTGACCATGTTGCTCGTTACCAGTTTCGAGTTGCTTGTCGCTGCTGCTGGGGCAGAAAACACACAAATTTTTTGACAGTTTTTGAAGAAGTAGGAGAAGGAGATGAAGAATAGTGGAAGGACATCAAGACAGAACAAGGATTTTTCATTATGGTGATGCATTAGCAAAGTGGCTCTAACTTTATTTATTTATTTGGATGGATGGCTGCGGGACGAAGGACGGCGACTTGACGTTTTAGTATACATATGCAGATTGCAGAAAGTTACAAGGAGAAGGGGAGACGGTGACGGAGAGCGGGCGAACGACTTGGGGCGAGCGAGCAAAGTGGGCGTGGCAGACGAGCAATAGTGTGTGTGAGAGCATGTGGGTGTGTGTGTGTGTGTGACAGCGTGAGTTTTGTTATGGCCAACTGAATTTGATTTGATTTTGTTTCAAAACGAAAGACAAGAACAAAAACGAGGAGCGAATTTTGTTTTTATTTTTTGCATTAATATTTTTGTTTTTTTTTGCAACCAAAATTGTTTTGACAGCTTAGCAATGAGTGTGTGAGTGAGAATTTGAAATGCTTATGTGTGTGTGTGAGAGTGTGCTTTAATATAGTCTGCTGAGCTTAATAATGATTTATAAGAAAGGTTGGAAATATCCATATTTTAAATCGATATTTTTATGTTTAAAATTTCTCATTTAATTCTGACTGCATCGTATTACTGGCTTAGAAAGAATCTCTAAGAAAATGACTTTTAGTGGAAAAAAGTTTCATCTCTTGGTCTCTTGCTATTTTTGATTTAATAAACACTTAATCGGTCGTGATGCTCCATCAACGACAAAGCAAACTTACCACCAGACAGATAGCAGAAAATTGCAATTTTCAATTTGAATTTATCGAATAGATTTAAATACTAATTCGATGATACGAAAGAGGAAGAACACTAAGAATTTAAGCTGAATGCAGAGGGCTGCTTTAAAATGCATTTCCACACTTTACTAACGTTTTTAAGATATTACCTTCGATACTTGAACATAATAATACTTAAAAACATGCCACTCGATTGGTGAAAAAGTTAATTAACTAACAAAAGTCAACCTTAATACCATCGAGGGAGCCTTCAACAATGTCCGAACCGTGCCGATTACGGCAGCTTTTGCCAAAATTGGCTCACACCCAATGAATACTCACTGGCTAGGGAATAAGTATGCTTAGCAGCCGAGTGAGCAACTCAAATCCTTGTTAAGCTATTGGAATCTGCTCTTGTCAGCATCCCCACAGTGGGCACAACACCCACACCATAGGGATCAACACACCCACAGAAGACCAAACTGGTGCTGTTCACAATGAAATACAAGATCTCAAGTTCACACACCCATTCATTCGGGAAACGCAGCTCAGCAGGTCACGGAAGCGAAGTATCTGGGTGTCATTCTGGACACAAGACTCTCCTGGAAGAGAAAATCCGAGGAAATTATCTTTTAGTGGTTTTACCCAGCGGTCGTCAGACCTATCCTTATCTAACTATGAAGCGCTGGTCTGATCTGTTCACCCAAACAACCTCCATAAGGTTCAAGGAGCAGCTTGCTTGGGTATTACAGGATCCCCGCGATCTACCACCCAGGTGGCCCTAGACGGAATTTTGAACCTGGAACCAGTAGACGCTTTTCTGAACTTGTAGCAGTGAGAAGCGCAGTAAAACTCCGGGAACTGAAATTTCTTAAAGCATCTACTTTAGGACAAGAAAGGATCCTACTGGAAGTAGGTATATGTGCAGAGGGAAAGGGAAGCGTTCACTGCATAACAGTTCAAAAGTGGAACGACACGTTTGGAATCTGGTTTCCGGAGAGAAGGCAGTGAAAGCTCAGGAAGAATGAGCTTACCATCTTCACCAGCGGTGGGCACAAAATAAGATTTTGGGAGCAGTCCAACAACAACAACAGAAAAAACAGACTCTGTTACCGATGCTTGAGTCCTCATACCAGACACACACAGCATGTATTTGTTTTTGCAGTCGATACGCAATAGATTTGCTGTTGTTTTTTCGCTTCGACGCGAGGCAATTCCAATTGTCGATTTTTCTCGTTGTGTGCGGCGGCGCCAAGAATCGAGGCAATTTTTAATGCGTCTGCGTGGCGACTGTTGCCGTAAGATAACTTTCGGGAGCAATGGGAGCAAGGGCTTGCCTACCGCTGATCTACACAGACGGTTCGAAGACGGAAAACGCCAAAGGAGCAAGCATCTTCTTTGAAAAATTAGCGACACAGTTCTTATGCCGTGTAGCGTTTTACAGGCAGAGATTTATGCTGTCTGTTAAGCAGCTTCATTGATTTACTCCTTAGACCAAACTCCTAGCATATCTGCTATTAAAGCCCTGACATCAAACGCCAGGAAAAAGAAAAAAAAACAGGATAAGGACCATGTTTGGAGTTATAATATTGGGCGCAGTACCATTGGTCATCTGGCCATCAGGATGTGCGTGCTCCACCAATACTTCTGTCGTAGTTCTGAGTTCTAAGCACTACTAAGGAATCGCACAGGCCATATGGGAAAACCATTCTTTTGAAGTCCTATACAGGCAGGCAAATGTGCCCCTAGAAAACCTGGCTCTTTTTGTCGATTCCTCAAGATGGCTTAAATAAATAAATTGAGAAGAATTTCAACACTCACTTACCAACCCGCCCCTCTCCTCACCACCATTTCCCTTTTAACCCATTATTAGGCATCACAATGGGCCAAAAGGCCTCTGAGTGATCTCGTCCTTTGTCGAGCAGCCTATTTAAACTGACCTATTAAATATCTGTTAAATATCTATTAAAAGCTATAGGTCTATTTCCAAAATTTCCTGGACCTTGTACTGAGTGGAACGCCCTTGATCAAAAATGCAGGTTTGTATTCCTATGCTTCAACAATTGCTTTATTCCCTTTCTCAAAGTCATTATATCCCGAGTATTAAAATGATTTTCAAAAGAAATCGTCAGTAGAGAGTTTTAACCAACTTGAGTTAATTCGACTGATCAATTAAAAATGTATTTTTTTCGGTTCACCGACTTTACCTGCCTAAGCTTTTATTAAACTGATAAATATTAAGTGTGGCGCCAAACGAACGGCGTGAAGTGATGTCCGCCGCCACTATTTATGTAGCTTGGTGGATCAAGATATATTGCTGATTAATATATATATCTAACTGCGCCGTTACCTATAAGATAAGATTACCTATAAGATAGCCTTTGAAACAGATCAGAGATCTGCAAGAGATCGCTGTAAAGGCATATGCGGTGTGACCTGACAGCTAAAATATGCAGACAAATCACACACTCATAGTCGTACTAGTATTTCTGTGTCTGGTGTCAAGTATGTATCTGCTTTGACTGCGGTTTAGGTGGTTGGTTTCATCTTCGTACGGCAATCGCACGCTTACAATTCTCTAACTCTTCGGTGAGCACTCGCCACCAGTCCAACCACCAGCCAAGTATTTGCCTAATGAATTTTGTATGGAAATGTCCGGAAATCGTACCGATCGGTACGACCCTACATTAGCAGTCGTTAGTGTGGTGATGGGTGCACACTATAGTTCACGTACTAGAATAGCGCTGCGATGCATTACCTGTCGTTAACGACGCGACTGACGCTCGGTGGTGCATCAGGGCGTTAGGCCTGGTAGTGCCTTAACACCAGCTGATCTACAGGAATATAATATTTGTTGCTCTAGCATTTTTTGTTTATAAAAAAGTAACGGCAAACGCCATAGAATTGTTCCCGCAATGTCAAGTCAGACAGCAACACAACAGAGCAACAATCAAATTTTTGCGCTCTCTGCTTGCATAAGTATACGAATTGAACCAAACAAGTGGCGCGGTTATTATGGGCACTGCAAGAGTAAAGACTGCATACATTTTTTCAGTGGTTACGACACTTGGGAGTGAAAAATTTCAAGTACTTATGAAATGCACTAGTAGTTGCAGTTCACTGCTACAAATCTCTGATACAGATTACAAATAGTCCACTAAAACCAGTAACTAAAGTATTTTAAAATTTAGTCAATCCTATTTAAAAGTCTTTTTATAGAAAGTAATCAACGAATGATTTAGCAAGCGATTTCCATAAGTTTTATATACATGACTCTGTAGCTCAATTCTCAATAGAAGTATCGATATTCTTATCACAGAATCTGCTGCTTACTTGCCCTGATTTTAAAGTTTGCGAAAAGTATCCGTACTAGTTGCATGAAAAATCTATATCAATTTTGTTGCTAATACTTCTTAAGTTAATTTCCTGTGGAATCTTTCCATCCTTCCTCTCATGAAAACTAGCACTAAGTGAGAATGAATTTGCATTGGTTAATGAAAATAAAAATGATGGAAAATTAACTACAAAGCCACCGAAACATGCAAAAAGTCATACGGACGCAACCTGACTACGCAAATTAATTGATAGTTATAATGTATGCATGATTATACAAATACAAATATATATAGATGTATATATAGTAAAAAGGAGCACAGATACCGTGAGGTTAGTTGTCCATTGGCCTAGCCCGTTTGCACTTTGAACTTATTTTGACATTTATATGTGTGTATGTAAGTATGTAGGTGAATTTACGGGTTTCTTTTGGGTGGTCTTCACAGTACTTACGTTTCATTTGTGGGCGTTTTGATTGATTTACCTGTGTGAGAGAAAATATAAATGATAATATTATAGAAAAGGTTTTAAGTTGTAGCTCAAACACAGTGATTTCAATGAATGTGATTCCCACCCGACAACATCATCATCATCATCATCATCGCGGTTTATTTTAAAATATATATTTGTCGTTTTCGTTTTCGCTGGTTTATACAAATTACTAAAAGTACACAAATGGGAAGCAAAATTTCTAATTAAATATAAATCAGTTTAGCCAATTTTGTGTTTATTTCTATGCGTTTTGTCTATTCGCTAGGTCAATTTACGCGCCAAGTTTTTGTTTGTGAAAATTAATTAAGAAAATGCATTTTGCTGGCAGGTCAGAGAGCTTAACTAAATTAGTGGACACAAAAAAATGATAAAATTATGATACAAAACACAACTGGAGGGAGGCGGGGGACTGAGTGGAGATTCCAAAAAATTACACTTAAATTTACTTATTTATTAATATTTATGTGCGCGCGCCTTTGAGATTTCCTGGTGGTGGCTGCTTCAAGAGAGAGCAAAATTTGAGAGTTACAGTGAAAACTGGCCTTCGATTCCCCCCCAACTGGCCCATACTAAACGGATGTATTGGGTGGCTTGGGCGCTTCGGCAGTACTGCCATTCTGTGGCTGGCCATTGCCGGCGGCTATTACTGCAGCCGCAACGGCAGCGGCGCTCTTCTTTAGATCCGCCTTCTTTTGCGCCTCCAACTTATCTGTTACCGGAGGCGTGGCCTCCTCAGATTGCTGTGTGGTATCGATATGCTCATCGCCATTGTCTTGGCCATCGAGTTCCTCATCATGCTGATCGGGATGGATTTGTGCCTCAGAATCGGGCCCGATGTCTGTATTGAGGGTGGCGCCTGCAAAAACAACAACAACAAGAACTAACATTTAGCGCCGATGAAAAAAAAAGCAACCAAAAGTATCCAAAGTTAAGAAGTCGGATGGAACTTAAAGGGTTTTTTTGTTTGTTAGTCCATTTACCAAAAATTAAAGTTTAAAGTTTTCTTAAAGCCAAATAGAAGGAGAAATTATGTAGAAAAAACATAGAAGAGAAAACATAAAGAAAAACATGAAATAAGCAATAGTAAGAACCAAGTGGTATTTGGTAAATATTTAAGACTAAAATTTTTTGAAACCAATATTCGTTTGTGTTAGCTCTTATTGTTGTTGTCATTTGGAGACACTTTACTTGTACATACATAAATTTACATCAATTTTCAATAATTAAGTGCATTTTTTTGCATGGTTAATATTTTTGGAGTTAACAAAGTTTTCATTTTGCTTAAGCTTAGTGTTAGGCAGAGTTTGAGTATTTTTCAATTCTAGATTTGTCTTTGATTTAAAACGCCACTAAGATTTTCTGGAGATTTTTTTTCTAGCTCTTCAGTTGTGTAATAATTTATGTAAATATGAGGGTGGAGCAATAAATGCACTGTCATTGATTTAAAGACAACAAGCAGAATATAAGACAGGTCTGTATTTCGTTTCCAATTTATAAACTGACAAGCACTAGACAGACTAAAAGCGAAACGAAAAGGCTAAGCTAACTTATGCTTTTGTGGTTATGAAACCCATTTTCCTACCGCTTGGTCCAACACAGAAAAAAAGGATATTAAAAAATATCCATTTAATGATTTCCGTATCCATTTGGACTGGATATATCTTTAATATCCTTTTAATCATCCAATGGAGCTAAAAATCATCCAAAGGATATGAAAAGTGATCATCCTTTGGATGATTTTCACTCTCCGTTGGATGATTAAAAGGATACGCCCCCTCCCGCTACCGCAATTTAGAGAAAACGTCATATCTCATACAGTTTTGAAGAAAGATGGTTCTTACTTTGTGGACATACTTAGTTATCAGCAATATTTACCGATCCGCCAAAGGATTGGGAAAGATCGGATGAACGGTAGTCGAGTTATAAGGAAAACAAAAATTATGCTGGGTTGCACCAACCGCAGCGGCGATGGGCGGCACTTCAAACACCTTAACACAATCTTTGGGAGGTACAGAGTGCATTATAGTTGGTCTTGATCGATTTTCTAACTTGATTATCTTAATTTTAGCCCATTACGAAATTAAAAGTTTCTTCTTAAAAACGGGAAGCTCGATTTTGATTTTAGACCCATGGTTTCATATGCAAACCTTCTTAGAATTCGCCGTAGACTACGATTTTGACAAACGCTTGGTGCATTTTTTTTAGTCCATACAAATTGACACACTCTAATATACATACATAGTAATCTGATTTTGTGCGAACTTTCCAAATCGATTTGAAAGCATAGCCCAGTATTGGCACTAGGATTACAAGCAAAACAGTGTTCTCATTAAGACTTATTTTCTGATTAAGATATGGGGTCGGAAATGAATATTTCTATGCATTGCATACTTTAGGGCAATATTATAATAGCCTTTTCAAGGATATAAAAAGAACTAACAGAGTTCTACAACGATAGGGATGGAATTTATACCGGTTTGTTCTGAAAAGACCAAATATGATTTGTTCTTCTTGTATTTAGATTACGTATAAAGCATTCTTAAGTCAAAAATAACCATTGATGCATATTATTGAAATAAGAACCATTATCTTGAGTGAAGAGTTCTTTATACCTACAGTGAGTCGAAAAATTCTAGAAATTGTACTATTAATTCAAATCCCATGACCAATCTAAAACAAGAAAGATAGTCAGTCAAGCCCGACTATAAAATACTCTGTACCTGTGAAGTGCTGCCCATCACCGTTGCGACCGGTGCTGCCCATAATTGTTTGTTTTCCTTATAACTGGAATATCGTTCATCCGATCTTTAAAATTCTTTCAGCGGATCGATAAAGAATCCCGAATACTAAATATATCCAGAAAGTTCGAGGCGGGAGGGGGCGTGGCTAAAATTGAAAATATACTTGATCTGCCTGCAAGTATAAGAAACATATGTTCCATACATGTCAAACCTCTATCTCTTACCATCTCTGAGATCTGTTTGTTCATACGGACAGACGGACAGACAGACGGACGGACAGACGAACACTTTTGCACAAACTTAATATACTCTGTGTACCTCTGGTAAAGTAAAGTAAAAGTAAAATGGCTTGTCAGGTTGACACAGCCCCAAGGCTAGTCAAGTTGACACAGCCCCAAAGGGCCAAAGCCGAGCTTCTCTCAATCTCTTGGCTTGTGCGCTTCTAATTTTCGCACAAGAGAAAGGGACCCACAGTTTAACGCCGAATCCGAACGGCAGCTTAAGAAGGTTTTCATGGCAAATTACTACAAAGCTGGCGCCAACAGCAGAGAGGCGTGACCGGGTGTAAAGTTTATTCAAAGGAAAAACTTTTCATTTCACTAGCCGCTGAGCCACCCGGCCACAGAGTATAAAAAGTAATGTATAAAAGGGGCAATTTGCTAACAATTGGCTACACCGCTGAACCGATCTACACGAAATTTTCACAGTGAGTTCATCTCGATCAGGAAAAAGTCAAAGGCTATGTGCCATGTCTGTGAAACGCTTCAAAAGCGGTTGGGAATATGAAGTTGGATATTTTGCTGGCTTAGAACCGGGTTTGAACCGGTGATATTTTTCCTATTTAAAAGTCGGTTCAAAAAAGGTTGGACGAGTTCAACTGTTAATGTCGACTTAAAACTTGAAACATATTCTTGTATTGCAAAGAACCCGGGCGACGTCGGGTTAGTTAATGGGCGCATTCAGCAGATAAATCCGATATAAGATTACTGATTTACGACTTACAATCTCTGACGATTCTCTGCTGAATGACACTGAAAGCTTAGCTTAGGTTATTCTCTGGCTTATTACATTTGGTCAAAAATACATTCTTACTACTTTTTTGGGCTTTTAAAGCTGTAAGTTTATCAGTTAATTTTCAATTTTGGGGTTAATAGTTGTGCCTACAAAAAAAACGGTCAGTCATTACAACTATGTCAATTTTTCTACCGTAATTAGACTCTGAAAATACTAGATGCCTTTAAAGCTCGCAAATCTATCCTCCCCTACGCGACATTTTTACTCATTTCTCCTACTTCACTCTAGAATAAAAAATAAAATAATCTCTTTCAAGGGGAGAACATTCTCTATGAAACGGATATGGCAATTTCTTAAACGATAATTATTAATTTTTAAAGAATTCTTGGCGTTTTCTCGCCAAACGATCAGCTGATCGGCACGCCACGCCTCTTGCCAATTGGGGCTGAGCAAGTAAAGCGCGCCATGCGCAGAATATTCAAATTATGATTTGAAATTATTTCTTAAGAATTTCTTTTTTATAAATGCTATTTTTAAAAATAATGAACCAACTAGTTTTACTATGGACAATTTGTTATTTATTATGGACAGTTTTATCATTTTTTTTATTCAATAACTTGAACGATGATTTTACAAAAATAGATATTAAAAAAGAGATAAAGAAAATTTCGTGTATATAAAACATGTTTTTCATTATAATTTTAATATTTTGATGAGACAATATATAATTAATAATTTCAAATATAATTTGATATTCTGCGCTCTTTCGTGCATGAGTAAAAATTAATAATTAATTAATGCATTTATGAATACTTGTCGTTTCATAGAGAAGTCTTTACTTAGGCTAGGGGTAAAAATCGCATTGTTTTTAATTAATTATAGATTATTCCGGTAAATTGGGGAGGACAATTTTTAATATGATGATCAGGAGATCTTGCTCTTTCTCTTGATATTTTTTTCATAGTTGGTGGGATTTGAGGCATGAAGTCTAAAACAACTAAGGTTAATTGTATTTTGCAGGAGGTAACTAAAAATTAATCCTACAAGATATTTAAATGCCGATAAACTGAATGCAGGACACTTCCCGGGAAAAAAAAACCCCCCCAAAAAAAAAATTAAAAAAAAGGCCCCCCCCGGGGTGGGGGGAGAAAAAGAGAAATAACCCTCATTTGTTAGGGGGTATAGCTAGGGCTTTAGCTAGTTACTGTTTTACCTTCTCGTGCAGCTTTCTATTATGAAGTGATTGTTTTTGCAGAATACATTGCCGTTTTCTAGTGGTTGTTGTTGCTTAAGAAACATTTTTATCATTTGTGTTGGTGTCTACGCGGACGTAAGGTAGCTGTGGCCATTCCTGATGTGTCTTCGACTTACAAAACCAAATCGTTTCAAAATTAAATATTTCACAATTCTGTAAAAGTAATATATGAAAATCCCCATTTGCGACCCAAGAACAATATTAAGCTAGATTCATAAGTAAAGTTCCGCTTGATTTCGATTCGTATTTAAAAGCCTTCACAATTTACCATAATTTTTTTACAGTTCCTGCTTAAAATTTAATGCTTTAATTCATTTTCCATTAATGTGATATTTTCCCCTGAGATTTTTTGCCTGCTCAGCTCAGGAAAATTAGACGGAAAAACTCATTTAATTATGTTCGCCAAATTGGCGTAACCACTTCCTTAGACAGCCAGCGACAATACGAGTACCCCGTGCACGCATTGCCCAAGCTCTCTGTTGGGCTTCTCCCATATCTTTGCACAGGCAGAACCGCGTCGACAAGTCAAGTGCAATTTTTAATTAGAAGAGTTTTTAAGGCTGCTAAAGTTGGGGCGCTAATTAAAATTTAAAAGCCGCACATTGTGTGTTGGAAAAGTTAACAACGGGCCGTAACCACGACCAATCGTGCCTTGCCCCTGCCCCTGCCCCCCATACATGTGTCTGAGTGTGTATTTTTT
Organism: Lordiphosa collinella; assembly: GCA_018904265.1. Taxonomy (NCBI): domain Eukaryota; kingdom Metazoa; phylum Arthropoda; class Insecta; order Diptera; family Drosophilidae; genus Lordiphosa; species Lordiphosa collinella. The sequence continues at coordinate 15,200 of JAEIFV010000510.1, read as the reverse complement.
TGGGAAGGCAATGCAGCATGTGGCAATGATTGAAGATGATGTGGGAGGAAGATTATGATAATATGGATTGGTGGGGGCTAGAAATTTGTTTGGGTTAGCATAGCCGGAGATGATGATATGATGACATTGATGATGATGTTTTCGGATGGGCACCCACGAAAAAGCAGACGAAAAGCATTGCAAAAAGATGCGCCACTTACCGCCAAAGCACCATCTGCCGGTGGCTCGTGCAAACACAACCAAAAGTACAATCAGCACCAGAACGGCAACGGCTACCACAATTCCCACTATGGCAGCCACATCCAAGCTGCTGACGGGGGGTTTGCTGGAGGAGCTAATGCGCACCAGATAGTCCGTGGTGCCAAGTTCGTTGCTAGCACGCAGATTGTACGATTTGGTGGTATCTTCCAGTGACAAGCCGGCAATGGCCAGGGTCACATTGTACTCGTCGTTGCCCAGATATTGCGGCTCATAGGCAGAGAAACGTCCATCGGTGCGGCCTTGGGGTATGGTAGCGCCATCAATGGTCCACTCAATGTGGGGCAGTGGGCTGGCACGAATGGTAATATTCACAATGGCAGTGTGCTCCAAATAGAGGCCATAGACCAAGGCTTCCGGTTGATGGACGGGGGCATCTGAGTGAGTAAAATAAAAGTGAAGTTTATAGGAAAATGGATCATCATCATCATCAGGGCAAGAGCTACTCACATCGAACATTGATGATGTAGGCGGCCTCCTGGGGTGGCACACTTTCACGATCGGTCTGATGATGCGAGCGGCATACCAATTTACGATTGCTATCCTCGGGTCCCAATTGCCAGTGAATCTCCTGCACGGAGGTGGATAATTCCACATTATCATTGGTGGGAGTGGAGAGCACCTCCAGTGTGCTGGTGGGTTTGTTGGCTGGCATATTGTCTATGTACCAGGAGATGTTGGCCGGTGGACGACCATCGCGTACAATGCAGCGTGCATTGAACTGAGTGCCCTCGGGGAAGTAACCCTCACGAGTTGGTCTCGAGATCAGCTCAATAATGGGCTGCTGGGGTCGCACTAAACACAGAAGGAATATAATTAGCTTGAGCTGAAGAAATTACGGGGCTATACTTACATGCCACCACCAGATCAATGGTGCCCGACAGCTCCTCACCCTCCACACCCAGACTGCACTTAACCTGACCATTATTGCTGGCCTTGACACGCTCAATGCTCACACCACATTGACCCGCACTCAAACCCGCTCCATAGTAGGTGAATCCTGGAGTTTTGCTCCATTCGGGTGAGAGATTCAGAACCTTCTGTTCGCCGGGTATCTCAATGCGACAATAGTTGATGGCTCGTCCATAGCGACACAGCAGTTCGGTGCGATCGCCCTCGTTAAGCAGCGCAGTGTTGGGCTCCACATTCACCTGGCCATAGGTGAGCGCATCTGCAAAAAAAAAAATAGCGTTATGCAATGCCGTAAGTATCTGATTTCTCTTTCCTCATGCTCTTTTGTATCTGTCATCTCGTAGATACACCTACTTAGCTGCCAACTTGTTTTTGTGCGTTTCCAACAATGCAACTCCATTTTCTCATTAAGTTTCAATTAAGTTTTTTACTTTTTTGCTCAGTTTGTAAACATTTGAAAATTTTCCTTTCTTTTTTTTTGTTTTGTTGTCAGTGGCAAACTTTGCAAACCAGGCAAAAGTTCCCATTTTGTGTGAATTACTTTTTTTTTTGCTTTTGTATTTGCCAATTAAATCATTTAAGCAATTTTCTAACTTGAGAATAAGACGGGTGAGTACCTAGTAACTAGTCGATATGGTTTTGGTACACGTATTGAACACACTTCAACAACAATTTGGTAAGTGACATTAATGCTATATTACTTCATCAAACGTTTTTGGCGTCAATTGTTTGCAATTATGAAAAGCGGCTATGCAAAAGGAGAAATCTTTCGAATGTTGCGCCCACTGCAAAGTGGACGAAATGGCCCATCTGGCAAGAAAAACTAACGGGGGTGTCCAGGATATCTCTAGAGATTTTGTCTTCGGTTGGTTTGCAAATCTCTCGAAAAATCCGTCGGTGTCCCAGAACTTCAAGAGATTTCATTTTCTTAGTGGGAAAGAGAATTGGTCCAATTGGGCACATAATAATTTTCCATCTCACAAAACAGGGTTGCATCACGCACAAAAAAATTTCCCTTATAAATTTCCCTTATTAGTTTTGGCTAAGTGTTACGATTCATACTAATGTTAAACGGAAATTGTTAGTGTGGCATAAGTCGCATTATTTATAACTTAAATTAAAGTCGCATTACACAAAATTAAAACGAAAAATTTAAAATTATTTTCGCGCCAATCATAAAGCAACATTTTCCATCCCTTGGCTCGTTTGTTGTTGACAAATTTCCCATGCGGCGCTACTGAGGAGGTAGATGGCGCCACTGGTAGGTGGCGAACACGGTTTTGGCCGATATGGCAGCCTTCGGTTGGTTTTGCGAAAAATTATTAAAAAGCAAATTTCAATATTAAATCAAATAAATCATGTTATTTATTTGATGCAGCCTATCCAGTAAACTAATGTAGTTTAGATTTCCAAAACTAGGACACCGAGAATTGGTTTTGGGTTGGAAATTGGTTGGAAGAGATTTCTGGGACACCGCCGTAAATAACACGGGTAAATGAAATTTAATCAGAATCGGAAGACTATATCATATAGACCCCTATGGCTAATCCATTGAGTAAAGGTTTTTGAAACAAAATTTTTTTTATTTTACTAAATGTGGATTATGTTCCGACTCATTTATCTGCGCAAATTGAAGATCGTTTTTAGTCACTTCTGCATTCTGTGCTTCTAGGTTTTTGTGACAAAATCTGTATGAAACTCAATTAAACTTGTCAAAAACTTCTTCTTCTACCCCAAAAACACAAAATATTACATTTAAATGAATAAAAAGAATTTCTATTGATTTTATGCTGCACGGTACCCCAAAAAACTTGTGCAAAAATTGTCGATGTGGCATGCCGCAAAATAAAATCAAAAACTAGAAACACCAAATTCAAGCAAAAATCACGTCTCACATAAAAGACGCTAACGTGGCCAAATGGGAAACAATGCAGTAGTTGCCAGCGGGGTAGGTGGTGGAAGCGTGCGAGTAAAGTTGATTTTTATTGGGCTTTAAATTAAATCCATTGTACAATTTATAAAGAAGAAAGTGAAGTGAAATGATTGCGACTATGACCACACATACCCGTGCTCGGACATGGGGCAGCCAGACTTAAAGTTGCCAACCCGTGACCACTGAACTGGACGACAAACGTCCAGCCGGCAGCCACAAGGCGAATGTGCAAAACTGCAGACATGGCATCAAATAAAACACAGAGAGACGAGAACAACGAGGAAATTCCGCTAGCAAAAAGCTAAATAAATAAATATCACGAGCAGAAAGGGAATACGGGAATAAAAAATAGATTCGCAGTGAATGTTCATGGTGGTTCTTGGGTCCGGGTGTGGAGCATACGTCGCCACAGCGACTCCATGAATAGTGACATTGTTCAACTTCAACTTTTGAATCCATACCCACAGTCCCCGCGCTGTGTATTGGTGTGGCAGTGTGAAACAGTTTTTGCTGACACTGGAACTTCAAGCTGCCAACTTCTCTTAAAACTATATGTAATTGCCCGGCAACAACAAAAAAAAATCACTCACAACTCAATTGTCAAAAGTTAAGCGACCATCCGGACGGTCCATAGTCTTCAAATTACCAGCAGCTGGCCAGCTGACCCGATTGGAAGCCCCACAAATGCAAATATCAAAGACGTACCAAATGAATTGGCAGGCGGCAATGTTGTTGTTTTTGTTTCGGTTTCCTGCCTCGCATGTTCGGCTGGCTGGCCAAACAAAACTTCTCTCCGTCAAAATAGCCAAACCAAAAATCACTGCATTTTGTGGCCCAGCTGCACTTGAAGGCAGGCCACCAGTTGGATCCGGGCAGCTGCCTCATATTTATGGCGCATTTTGCAATTTTGTGGCTTTCATTCACCAAAAATTAGTTCGGATTGCTTTTGCAGACTGTGAAAGACGGGGCCCAAAAAAAAAAAAAAAATGCAAAAAATCACAACCACATATCAATCGATCAACCACCAAAGTGTTGTGACTAGCAGAAGCTTATGGAAGGGGGATAAATGCTCTAGAATTAGCTCTTCTCGAAAATCAAAATAAATTGGCTGACCTAATCAATTTGTGAACCAATTGAGCAACAAAATAACAAACAAGATTGAGAATACTGCGAAAATTTGTTATAAATTCGGGCATCAATCAATTTTGTAATTTTTCTAAGCAGACGCGATATGTTGGTTTAACATTGATGCCTTCCGCCTACATTCTAACTGTCTAATCGTGAAATTAACCTAAGCTGCTTTCCCCTTTGTAGATATGGATTTGGCGTATTCTCAATTTAAGCACATATTCAGTATGCAAATCACCTCTATTTTTTAAGTCTTCTAAAGTTTTCCATAAGCCAAAGCTGGTGAGGGACTTGAAGTGAATAAGGATGACCAATAGATTAACGAGGAAGAAAGGACAATAAGGGATATTTCTTGAGCTCAAATCAATATTACATGTCGAGCTTAAATTACTCGCGAAAATGATCCTGCTTTGGGATTAAATTGAGTTGTAATTTTTTCCTCAATATAATACGTACGAGATTGTCGAGGGTTTCTCGAGGCGAAATTGCAGAATGGAATGAAAATACGAGTGCATCGTTGGCATATCAGTTGGTAATATTGCCACTTAGCCGACTTCTTCAAACTGTATCAGAGAGCTTAAAATTGCGGAATCAGTGGACTTGAAATTTTAAAACGGGTTTTCTGAGGCTTCAGCATTCTGCACCGAAAATGCAGGTTCTATTATGATTCCTAAGCGCTTATCGGGACTGATAAAATCTAGCTTCGAACAGTTGAAGTCAAATGCAATTGCTGAGATGCGTTTTAGGGTTGAATTGTGTCTAAAACAGTGCGTGAAGTGAGCAGGATGGATCTTGGGTTGTTAGAGTGCTATAAGATTGAAATCAACTCTACCAAAGGAAAGGAGGAAGAACGGCACGTTCAGCACTGAAGCTTCCAGAGGTTCCCAATTTAGTTCAACGAAAGATGAACTTAACACTAATAAATATCCAAACCATAGTCAAAATTACCGTAACTACGATTGGTTGACCTAAATGGGACGATTCAAAATCTAATTCCGGGAGAGTTCATTCAAACACATAGATCCTGTGGAGTTCGTAAACTCCTTAGATTTGTCTGGCATGCCGCCTCATCATTTGCGTCTTAAAATTGGATCTGTCATCATTATGCTACGAAATCTTCATGCCTCTTAACTGTGCAAATAGAACCCGACTAACTGTGACAAAGCTACTGAACAAATCAACAATAATTATGAAAGTGGCAAGGACTTTAAAAGGGCCGTTCAAGAGAGAATATTGCCTAATTCCACAAATTCCCTTGGCATCAACCGATATGCAGTTCCTGTTCAAACGTATTTAATTCCCAGTGAAACTTGCATTTGCGATGACCGTAATCAAGTCGCTGGAAGTGAGCGGTATAAATCTGGAATTGTCGTGCTATATGTAGCCTGTTCCCGGGTTGAGTAATCATCCGCACTCTTCCCTTAAGCTTCGGATTCGATGATTTTATGTTTACTTCCAGCTGTTTAAAGATATTTAGATCTAAACACGTCTTCAATTATGCTCTGGTTTGCTTAAAGTAAATATAAATCTTGATTAAAGTTTGTTTTCGAGTTAACCGAGAGCGTAAGTTAAGCACGGTCCTGTCCCACTTCGACTTACCCATTACTCTGGGGAATTAAAGTTTAAACCTTTCCTTATATTAATAAACAGCGCAGCACATAAATGATAATTCAAGAACAAACCTGTAAAAATCGTATCCTGTTCGAAATAGCGCTTTGAAAAGCGTGATACCTTTTATGTTAACTTCCCAATTCACTGCCAAGTTTGGGCCTCTCTCTAACTACAAGTCGACATGCAATCATTCATTCATTGTACTTTCATCACATCATATGTATATATGTATCTGTATACCTGGATAATGCTTGGCCACCACATTGCGGCATTGTATTCCTTTATAATTTTCAATTTATCAGCGACGATTTATCAACTTTTGTTGCCGGTTGGTTACCTGCAGGCACCACTGCAGCGCCACACCAAACCAAAATTGGCCAAAGATACTCGTAATTATTGTTGATTTATGGCAATGGGAAGCTCAAAGACAGCGACTTGAGCTTCAAGTCAAGCAGTTCGAATGCAATAGAAAAACTTGTTTATTTTCTTTGAATATGGCGTGAGTGTGCAATATCTTTTGTTACATCAAATTACCGTGTCGCGGCCTTTTACTTTTATTTATTAGATTTTGGAAAACATATTTTAAATCGTTGATTTATGGAAGTGGAAGCACATGGGCACTTGGTGCACAAGGTGCAATTTTCCTCTAGCGAAAGTTAAGTCAGGGTTAGAGGGTTAGAGCACTTAAGTGGTGAAAGTCTTAGGATAAAGCCATTTGTTGAATCCAACTTTTATAATAGGGCACATAGCTAAAAAATATGGGTTTAAATTCATTGCAATCGGTTCTACCCAGGGCCAGGCCATAAAGCTGTTCCTCACAGAAGATGGGACCACCAAAGTCGGTCAAGCAACTTGCGCTGTCGATTCTTTCTATACACATCAGATTATTCTTGGCCTCAGAGTTGTTTTGCTTCTTAGTTTGACAATCCGTAAAAGTTTTTAGCTCCACCTCGACCATGAGCATCGAATCGGATCGAGGTCTTCGCCGCTTAGGGGGGACATGGAATGCAGTAAAAATTACTCAATATTTTAGATAGATTTACCTACCCCCAGTTGAATACTCCAACCTATGCTGAAACAACGACTATCTGTTGTCAAATCAGCTCTGCCTATATTAGCGCTAATTAAATGTTGCTGCTTAAGTTTCAGCTGTTTTGCCAACTTAATCAGAGCCAAATCATCTTCTTGATTTCTTTTGTACAAAGGATATATCAACATATTTTTAATTGGATAGATTTCCTCCCTTGCGTTCTCGAATGAATAGAAGGCAACACGAATACGACGTTTACTTAACTGTAGGCCTCGTTTGCTGCAAAAAAAAAAAACGGAGGGAACTTGACTTTAGTTCACGCTTTCATTCGCTTACCTACTCGGTGAGGCAGTGCGCCGCGGTGAGTATATGTTGATTGGTTAGAATTATGCCTGTGCAAAAATGATTATCACCGGAACTCTTAATAGGGCGCGAAGTGCGCAAGGATACCAGTTGAGCATTGAGCTGGCTGACATTCCCCTGTCGATGGTGGCTCTCAACCCACAAGTGTGCTAGGAAGATCAACAAAAGCTGAAGCAGCCTCATGTGAAAAGTTTTTAGAAAAGTTTTTTGTTCAAGTTTGAAAAGTATGAAGTGATAATGAAAGTTTGCTAAAATCAATAAAATTATTGCACTTAAATATATTACATTTTGCATTTGCAGTGCTGGGCGTCTTTTACAATAAATTTTGATAAGGTCTAAGAAGACATCCGAGGAATTTGTAGGTGAAGGTTGAGGACTCAATTCGTTTGATTTTGTAAGCCACCAAGTCGTAGGCGGGTATACGAATTCACACACACAGCGATTGTTGCTGCTTGACAAATGATTTGCTTCATACTTTTGGATTAGGACAAATCTTAGTCGAGGTTTGTTGAAAAAAGTACATGTAAACATCCTTGCTAGATTTTTATATATAAACCAAAAAGAGCTGGTTGCCTATACAGCTAAGGTAATTTTAAAAATTTCGCGATATTTGCACCTTTAGAACCCTTTGCAGGCAAGCGTCCAACCATTGGTCAAATTTTCACCATCTGGGATGAGCGGTAAAGTTTTTGAAATTTTGCGGTTTTAGAGACCATTTTGCGACCATTTCTTCTACTTGAAACCTTCCCAGGCAACCGTTTAACCATTTCCCAATGTTTTACTTTGGACTTCTTAGGAAGGCAGAAACTCTCCGTGGTTATGGGGGCGTATGTAGTGAGGTAAAGTTTCTGACCGGTTTAACATGCTGGTAAACCCAGGCTCACTGCGTCTCAAGTCGACTCAGTCCCCGTGGTAGCCCCTGGTAACAGAGCGATGCGATCCGCAAAGCTGCTGGCCAACGTGAGCAGCGATCCTTTCCTGGGACAATAAGGGGCGTTACTCGGGCTTGGCACCCGATTGTATCTAACCATCCGCCAATGAAAACTAAAAACTGCCTCGATACGGACCACCATCGATGACGACCCACGCAAACGTTTTAAGGGTGGGTGCTGACAAGCGTTAGTAAAAAGTCCTAGAAGACTATTCATCAGACGTTACCGCATCCAGGAATGAGATGGACTGAGAAGGGAACAGCGACGAGAAAAAACACCAATGTTTTACCATAACTGAAAATTTTGCATTTTCGCTGGATTTTAGTCCATTTTCCGCAAGTTTCTTAAAAACTAAGAAACCTTCCCGAGCAAGCGTTCAACCATTCCCAAAGTTTCATTGCAATCGGCAGCAAAATCCCCATTATCAAAATGATCCGCCATTTATTGAATTCATTTGCATTACAAAATTGATAAATGAAGAATCGCTCGACCGATTTTGTGCAAACTTCACATAAACAATCTACTAAATAGTCCTAAACACTTGGTTTGGATAAGAGAGCCCGTTCTTGAGTTATAAAATTACATCGAAACGTGGCATTGACTTTAATATATTTATATGGGGTTGGAGATGCTTCCTTCTGCCTGTTACCGTTACCGTCATCGTTATTTCTTACCCTATCCTTACAAACCATGTTTAATGCCAATCGGATGGAAATAGGTTCCTGGCTGCAGAGTTTTCCATGAGTTTTCCGACCCCAAGGTCAAATTTTCTAACATCAGAAAATTACATTTCAAATTATTTCACTTACAAACCTTACAAAAGGAATTTCAAGTCAATCGATGAAACGTATCTAATTTCCGGGAATTTCCCTTGTTGGTGGATTTTCAAAATCGGTAAAATTCTTGTCCAATTATTTCTCATACTTTCCTTACAAACCGAGTTTAAAAAGTCAATCGGACGAAAAATGTAACTCTCACCATACAAACATTTCCGACGCTCTTCCGGGAATTTTCCAACATCGCAAAATCACATTTCAATTCATTTCACTTACTAGTCCTTACAAACCGTGTCTCAAGACAATCGGATGAAAAAATAGATTTTTGCATATAGATTTGCCTTGCGGGCAGATTTTCCAAAATCAGGAAAATACGTGTCCAATTATTTCGAATACTTTGCTAACAAGTTTCGAGTCAATAGGATTAAAAAAAAAATTACCTTTACAAATTCTTTCGTCGCTTTTCCGGAAATTTTTAAACCCTACCGTAGAATTTTCAAATCGGAAAATCGCATTTTGATTTATTCACTTACTGTCCATACAAACCGAATTTTAAGTCAATCGGATCAAAAACAGATTTATGCTTATCGGACTTTGGCTGATTTCCCAAACGGCAGCTATATGCACGAAATAAATTTTTATGTCGAACTTTACATGAATAGAATCACTTTTAAGATGCTTTAAAATTTGAATGCTTATGAAAAGCAGTCTTATTTAAATGAAGCATTGTGCCGAAATAAATTTTATGCCATCTGGAATCAAGCCTTTTCCCGAGAATTTTCCTTGAGGGGCGTATTTTCCGAAATCGGAAAAATACGTGTGTGTCCAATTATTTCGTATAATATGCTTACAAGCCGAATTTCAAGTCAATCGGATGAAAAATTTTTCCACATACAAACTTTTCCAACACTTTTCCGGGTGGATTTTTCCAAACCCCGTCTTAGTACGCACTTTCACCACTTAGTAAACTCCTGTCCAAATTTCAGCCCCTCTAGCTTTTACCGTTTAGGCTGTGCGATGATTGCCAATCAGTGAGGACAAACTATTTTTATATTTAAAGAGATAGATTATTTTCTGGTCGAAAGTTACAAAAAAAAATAGAAAAACGGCTTCAAAATCTGCAACATCGAGAGGCAGCTTGGATAAAGTGTGCTGCCATGACCACAACTATAAATTTGCCGCCGGGAATCGAAGAGCGTTTCAACCTTTCACATGGAATGACAGCAACAGATTTAAATAATGTGGACTGAATCGAAAGCACAGTGACATATCCGCAATACCTAGTTATATAGTTGTATCTTGTTTGCTGATAGGCACATCAGACTACAGACTTGATTAAGGGACTACCCCGCTGGAGATTTGATATGCCCAGAGTGCTGATTGGTGGGTGGAGACAGAGTGATTGATGTGGGCTGCGTGGGTTACATTCAATAATGAGAATGGTGGTGCCGATTCCAGTCATGTCGGCCCGAGAATCTGCTTCCAAGTGGTGTAGATTTAACAACCATTATTGGCCCAGAAATAGGACTGCTTCGTTTGACACCTCTGGCTCGGCAAAATAACTTTTAATAATCATAGAGAAAATAAATAAAAAGAATAAAAACTTAGGCTTCAACTCAGCCTGCAGAGAGAGCTGAACATCATACTCGAAGTGTGAAATGAATAATGAGAAATTTAAACTGCCGGTGCTATGCCTTATATTTAGACAGCAAATTGTCAAAGCCTTCTAAGAAATTTCCATATGCTGTGGGGGTAATGGACCATTGTCTTTAGAAATCCTGTAGGATCTTTGCAGTTTTGGCGAACGCCAGTAATTGGTTGGAGGGCCTCTTGGCCGCTTCTTCCTGAGAAGAGCAATGGGGTGTGCAGAAGTTTTAATCTTATCGTTGCGATTGCTGGGCAGCTGCAAATGAGGTGTTCTTCAGTTTCTGCAACTCCAGATTCCTTACATTTCCTGCAGGTGCCCTCGGTCGTAATGCCTAGCTTTATCGCGTGCGCGGCTGCTAGGCAGTGTCCCGTAAATATGCCTATGAGCAGTCTCCGGCCTTAGCCAAACTGTCTGCCATCTCATTTCCATCGATGCTCCGGTGGCTGAGAATCCAATAGATTTGCACCCTCCTCGAGGTGCAAAGGGAATCTATTGCTTCTCTGCACGCCAGGACATTCTTGGAATTGATGGAGTGTCCCTGCATTGCCTTGATTGCCGCTTGGCTGTCTACGTAGATGTTTATTTGGTTTTTTGGAGCGTGTGTTTCTGCCAGCTCTGCTGCCTTCCTTATTGCGAAGACTTCCGCCTGGAATATGGTGCAGTGATTTGGCAGTTTGTATGAGGGTTCATTTTCTGGCTCTTCACAGCACACGGCGGCTCCGACTCCTAGGTCCATCTTCAAGCCGTCTGTAAAGAAATGTGTTGCTTCTTGGGCCAGTCCTGTACGCCAGTCTTCTGGTCCCAATAGAGCTGGTGTGTATGTATAGTTGGGATTCGGGGTAATGAAATCCGTGCTACTATTGATCTCTCTGCCAACTATACAGTGTCTATAGCTTTGTAGCGCCATGGTGTCTGCCGTGCATAGACGTTGAGCCGGGTTGACAGGAATGAAGTGAGTGACTGCATTTTCCCGCTTTAGGCAGGAATACAACACGTGCTGTCCTCCAGGCCACAGGTACATAGCCCCACCTCAGGCAAGCTTCATAAATGGATTGTAGCCATGGAACGACTACGGCCTTGGTCGTTTTTAACATGGGAGGGAATAATTACTGTTATTAAAAGCATTAAAATAATTCCCCAAAATTATAAACTAAAAATTCGAAAATAGTTGAACATTTTTAAAATCGTTTTAGCATCATTACTTAAACTTTTTTAAAGTTGAAGTATAATTTAAAAGAATATTTTTATAAACATCTATAAAATATTGCATGAAAAACATAGCCGAGCGGCCGTGACCAAAACGAGCAGTTCTAATTCCACTTTATTATACCCTTGCAGAGGGAATTACAAGAAACTGTCCGGATGTTTGTAACGCATATAAGGAAGTATATATATTCTTGATCAGCATGACGAGCTGAGTTGATTTAGCCCTGTCCGTCTGTTTCTATGCTACCTCCTCCGTCAAATTTAAAGCTATCCTCACCAAACTTTGGACGAAGTCTTCTGGTGCACAAACGCTCCGTATTTGTCGGAGTCGGCCGGATCGATGACAACAGCATATAGCTGTCATAGGAACGATCGGTCGAAAAACTAGTTTTAGTGAGAAAAAATTTTTTGTTTTCAATGGAAACGCTTCAAAATTCGTATTTCTTAGTTTACTGTGCTTCTCCATGATTTCACCAAATTTGTTCGAAATCGGACATCTTTGTAGTATAGCTGTCATAGAAAAGTAGCGTCAGAAAAGTAGTCTTACTTAGAAAAACTTTTTTGTTTTCAATGGAAATGTTCTCAAATTGGCTGGTATTTGTTTTAAATGCTCCCACACAATTCTACAAAGTTTGGTCAAAATCAGATGACTATAGCATATAGCTGCCGTAGGAACGATCGGTCGAAAAACTAGTTCTTGTGATAAAGAATTGTTTGTTTTTAACATGGATGCAAACCACTCGAAAATATGTACTGGTTCGGTTCAGTGGTTCACACAGTTTCTGTACCGTCGGTTCGATTCATTACATGGCTTTTTAAGCTAACTGAACCGAATTGCAGTGCTTCGGAAGCTAATTCGTTATAAAGAAAGCTTCATTGTTCAGAAGTTCGTAATAGAGAAGTTCGACTGTATTATGATTTCTGCCGTAATGAGACTTTTAGTACATTTTGGAAATTGAATTCCTATAAACCATCTGAGTATCTTTAAGATCGGATTTGGACTCGTCTATAAGTTCTAGGGATTACGTGGCAGGGTGGCTCAACGGCTAGTCTCAGTTTTCCATTCTGTCCCAGTGTGCAATGTGTGGTTTACCTTACAATCATGTTTCTAAGTTTGGACCCAGGTGTGGGTCAGCGACTGGGTGCGCGACCGCTGTGCAAGAGGACGTGGGTTCGATCCCGCCTCGGAACATCTAATGAAAAGGTTTTTCTTTGAATAAACTTTACACCCGTCACCCCTCTCTGCTGTTGGCCCCAGCTTTGTAGTAATTAGCCATGCAAAAGGAAAAGGTCCCTTTCTCTTGTGAGAAAATTAGAAGCGCACAAGCCAAGAGATTGAGAGAAAGCTCGGCTTTGGCCCTTTGGGGCTGTGTCAAGCTATTTTACATAAGTTCTAGGGAAGCACTTCGAAAACGGAGAATGTCGACAAGAAGAGAATACGTACTATGCATCATACACATCCTATTAATGGTATGAGGAAAATCTCTCCTGGCTATGATTAATTGATCATCAACTTTCAAGGAAAGAATGCTGATTGCTGACAGGTATATTAATAGATCGGCTCGCAATTGCGGTAGACTTACAGGAGTATATGTTGTAAAATTTATTTCGTCATCTTTAAAGGCTTATCTCTCCTAAGGATCAATTCGGGCTATCAGTGGTCCCTTTGGTAAAGAGTCGAACTAAAATTATCTTGGCATTGTCAATTAGAAGAAAGCGATTCACGTTTTAAAACTCATCAGGGAACTGAACCGAACCGAACCGTTTTTCTTTGTGGTTTTCGGTTCGGTTCAGCAATTCTGAAAGGAAGCCGGTTCGGTTCACCAGCTGGAAAAACCGGTTCGGCTGAGAACCGGTTTGCATCCATAGATTTTAATGGAAACGTCCCTTACGTTGGCATATATTTTATTTTACATACTTTAAACAATTCAGCAAAGTTTTGTCAAAGTCGGATGCTATATGAATATTGCTGATGGAATCGCTTTCAAAAAATGTACATGTTAGATTGTTATACTACTTCATTTTTCTACTAAATTTGGTCGAAATCGACTCCCATAGAAAAGTAAGTTCCGAAGTTCCGAAAAGTAGTTTTATTTAGAAAAAAAACTGCAAGGGTATACAAATCTTCAGGCGTGCCAAAGTTAACTTCTCCTTTTTTTTTTTAATTGTTTTAATTAATATCCGAATGACACAAGAATAAAACTTATAAGTTAAACCTATAGGTCACTAATTAAAGTCATTGGTCACAAAAGTTTCAAGTAAATTTGAGCTTTGGCTCAGACGAAATTAGCTTTGCTAATTTAAAACCAACACGCCACCAAATTTTTTATACCCTGTTCCCATTGAAAATGGGAAAAGGGGGATCATGAAGTTGTGCAAAAGTATGTAACAGATAGAAGGAAGCATTTGCGACCCCATAAAGTATATATATTCTTGATCAGCATCAACAGCCGAGTCGATTTAGCCATGTCCGTCTGTCCGTCCGTCTGTCCGTCCGTCTGTCCGTATGAACGCGTGTTTCTCAGAGACTATAAGAGCTAGAGCCACAAATTTTTGAAATGGGGTAGGTATACCCGATTCAATACGAGTTTGTTTCAGATTTCGAAATTCCTCCCCCTCCCCTTTAAGCGCAAAAAAACTGTCAGAGCCACAAGATAGACCTTCCAAACTTTATATATATCAAGTAAAGCCCAATATCTATCTATTCTGAAAAGATCAATAAGATCGGACGGAAAACACCGAAGTTATAAACGAATCAATTTTGCTTTTGGGAGAGAGGGGGGCCTTGCATTGTCAGTTACCGCGTTTGCGCGTTCGTGTGTGCTTATGTTAGAGTGTGTGTGTGTATATGTGAATGGAAACACAAGAAGTCAAGGGAACAGGGTATTCTGTAGTCGGGCCACTCGACTACAGCTCCCTTACTGTTTTTTTTGCAAACTTTGACTGTTAAACTTTACTATTATTACTGTAATAGCACCAAAAAAATAGTAAGATGACTATTTGTACAGTAATGTAACTGAATTGCTTAAAAAGGAAGACTTTGGCCACGTCAGATCAAGTAAAGTTAGAGTTACGGGTTATAGTAAATTTACTTTTAACAATAACAAAATATGTGAAAAAATTTGTAGCTGAAATTACTATGATAACATTTCTTAATTAAACACCAACAAAACAGCAACGTAAAAACTTACAATATCTTCGGTAGATCTAACTGTTAGTACAGTTAACCAACAACAACAAAACACATGCATAAGAAAACTGGAAAATTTACTGTTAACGTAGTTAATTCACCCACTCGATATCTGTACAGAAGGAACAACAGGCTGAAAGTGATAGTAACCGTTTATAGGGGAATCTACGAATTTCCAGTCCATAAACAAATTTACTGTTCATAGCTTAACTA